>JAVTVY010023833.1:0-88868 GCA_036873755.1 Hanleya hanleyi | reverse complement strand
ACGAAAATATATGCGTTCGTCTGTTGACATACATGATTGTGTGCAAGAAGCAATTATTGAATACGTGGACGGTTACACTCTCAGAAGGATATGGTAAATTTGACAATATGGTAGACGTACATGCGCAGAATCGATTGGAACCACTGATGATTTTGCAATAATAGAGAAGAAAAGCAACTCCGAGTAGGGATGACAATTTCATTACATACACAGCTGGACGCAAATCATTTTAACCACAGTCAAGTTCATGTTTCCTCGCGTGTGTATATTATGAGTCGATATAATATACAAGTTGTTGATACATTGAATCTGCGATTAAACGCAACATTGGAAGGGTGGTGGTAAACGATGCCGGCGTGCTGACAAGAAGCCACATGACTCTACAGACAAATATACTGTCAGAATATGTCTAAATACATGACAAGAAGCAAAAGTTAACCATGTGATGGTTTGTATCCCAGCTACATTGTACGCTTTTATTGGAGCTGTTCATGTGGGAATCTTGAATAACATGACCACACGGCGCCTAACAAAGTATTAATCATGTGGGTATTAGATGTTCGATTGTGTTGAATTGACCTAAATGATTCCGAATTCCCCGCAGGCTGACGCAGAGACCGGTGTTCTTAAGGTAGCCGTCAGATTCAACATTCTTTATGAGGTCTTCGTCCATATTCACGCCACCGTTTTCATATGAATATAGTGAACCTCGCAACACAAATGAAACTCACAATAATTTCCAAAACCCTCTTTGTTTGTGTCCGCAGCACATCCACAATTTTGTTCAAAATGCCATGAAACATTGTCGTGAAAACTTGAAACTTAAATTTTACGTGTATGTCGTCATTCAACGGTCGAAAGGTGAGGGAGCATTGCCAGCATAGATGCGGGGCAAGAGGATGATCTAAAATTGCTATTGGTGTGTTACGCGGATATTCTCTAATGGATATTGACGCGGATATTCTCTAGTGGACAACAGCTGAATTATGAATGACGGACTAGACGCTTGTAATACTATGATATCTAGGTAAGCAGCATAATTTTTTTTCAGGCCACATAATATTTGTGCTGCAAATATAAAAAAAAATGGTTTTCTTAAGATTTGCTCGTCTGATTTATACAATAAGTATAAGGACATCTGAGGAAGGCGTATCACTGTAAGAGATCCGCTGATATAGAGGGGGATAACTACACACATTCCCTCTTTAATCGCGCCCCTGATCACTGATATGTATTAAGGTCAACATGTTACATGTATTATTGCTACATATATGTATGTAACGGGCTAACTTTTCACCCAACCGTGATTCAATTAGCAACCCAGGTTCTTAGTGAGGACTTCCATAGGGCGACACTTAAGGAGGTATCTCAAAACTAACAGACCGATAGAGAACGCAAAGACCAGCGTATACAATACATGAGCAGTTTATTTAACTAATAGACGCGTCCAATTCTCATAAATACATGCATAAGCTAAAGAGAAAGGTACGAGATCGACCCAAAAGGGGCAAGGTACACGTCTGTTTACAAGGAACGAATCTGATTTTTGAAGGTGGAAAGGTACGAGTCCAAATACATGAGTAAGTTAACAGTCGCGTCGGTGTCACACATACGGGGTTTAACAAATAATGAAAAATAATAAATATGAACCTAAACCCTCCCAAAACCTGACTATATCTAGCAATCCGTCCACAGTGGATCGGGCAATCATAGTGCCGTCTTCCAGTGGGCGAGGTTAATTCCCAAACTCAAAACACATAAGGGCAAATCAGGCAATCGTGGTACCTAAATATAGACCCCGTGTGTGCAGTACAACCAGTACCATTCGGCCATGGGCACTTATAGTCCGTCGCCCCTACATGCTAAGCGGGACTGATCTCGCCCTACACGATATTAACACATTTATAAATTACCCCAATTACAAATCACGCGGAACCATTTAAACTCCACAAGTACATACCCAATTGAACACTAAGCATGAAACACAATATCACCAGACGCTCGCACTTGATTATTAACAACAAAACATCTCCATATCTCGCATGAATATTTTTAAATGTCTATCTGACAGAGTTCGTATCTCGACAGCCTATTTCCTGAATCTCGGCATACAGTGAGGCTTCTCAACCGAAACCACGTAGGGACGTCGAACTTGAGATCCTCATTGCGACAGTTGTGGTGCTCTCCAAGTGCAGAGGCAACAGAAAAGGGCTCGGCGTGGCGCCTACGCTTTGCCGTCTCTCTTGCCTCCACGTGAATGGTCTGCTTCCGCTTCGGACATCTGGCGTTCTCTGGGTCAATGTACCTTGAGTTAGGCATGAGCTCCCCCACCAGGCCGTCTACCGCTTCACCACGTGCCTTCACGGAGGTAACACCATGCTTTCGTTGGAGATGCCTCGTGACCTTTCCCTTCCTCACGTGCCCATAGCGACACAATGTACAACTAAACCACCGAACCGTCTTGCGATGCACCAGATTCCAGTGTAGGAAGAATCTGTTTAGCGTCTTATAAAAGTGGTCTCCACAGAGTTCTGCCTCACATGCCATGCCACCTTCCTTCCAGTCAGGTCAGAGATCATCATCCAAGGAGAGAAGCTCCGTTTCGGAGACGTCGAATTCTATTTCTGTCGTCTATAATATACAATTTAAAAAATGATGAAAGGTGATAATGGTAATACTTCTCAACATGAATAGGATCTAAGTAGTACACGTTAAAGGACGTCGTATAGGTCAGCCAACCCGTGACCACCTCATATTTCCCCCAACGGGTGTTCTTTCGCTTTCGACAGAGACCCCACATGGTCAAGAACCTACAGCCTCCGCTGGGGATGTCAGGCACTCTTGTACCTTTCAAATCCCCCGTGAAACTCTCCACACTATCCTGACCAGCGGGATCTATAGTCGGTAACAGGCACTCATCTGTAGCTCCTTCCACCCCAAATTCGCCCCCTATATCACTGGCCACAGATCTCCCTTCCCAAATCTCCCTAGCATGGGTTCCTTCATAGGGCTTAAGGTGGTATACGTGTACAACTTTGCTTACTCCAGCAGGTCGGTCACGCAGGCGGTAGGTCACACGCGACAGTTTACCCATAATTCGACAAGGAACAATCCATCCAAAGCCTAACTTTCCACCTGCAGCAGATGGGTACCACCTCCATACATAATCTCCGACCATAAAATTCCGATGCTTAAGGCACCTATCATAGCACTTTTTCTGTCGGAAAGTAGCCCTTGCTCATTGTTTGTTGGTAAACTCAAAAGCCTTCCTAAGCACGTACTCTACCCAACGAACGTACTCAATGTAACAAGCGTACTGTCGAGCCATCGGAGGGTTACCAAACATGAGGTCCAACGGATCCAATAGCTCATGCCCGAACATCAATAGATTTGGAGAGCAGCCTGTACTTTCGTGAATACGCCATTAGCACATAGGGCAGATGTTCATCCCAGTTAGAATGATTTATATCGACACACATGGCGAGCATTTGCAGGAGCGTGCGAATGAAACGCTCCACAAAGCTGTCCGACTGTGGCCTATAACGAGTTCTCCGAGTCTTTTGCACACTCAATAATTCACGTAGTCTCGCGAAAAGCATAAATTCGAATTCTCCACCCTGATTGGAGTGAATCTCTAAAGGGACCCCATACCGACAGATGAACTCGATCCGACATCGACTTATCCGCGCCAGTGAGGGCTGATTGCTCCTGAAAAGCATGAGCCTCTGCCCACTTTCTAAAGTAGTCGCAAATCACCACGATGTAACGATTCCCACCATCAGACACCGGGATTCTAAAATATCCAAGGCAATGTGCTCTAACGGGCACCGATTCCCGACTGCTGTAACGATGAATTCCTTCTCCCGGGCCCAAGCTTTCTTCTAGAACACATCTCACTGTCAAACCCAGCGTCGAATATCATACCTGGCCAGTAAACTCTACGCCTAAAGGATTCTAGCGTTCTCTTCCTACCCAAATGCCCAGCATTCCTACTACCCTTATAAAAAAATACCATGGTTTATAACGGAATGAACCATGGTAACCATGGTAATACCATGGTTTTCATGGTAATACCATGGTAATACCATGGTACAGATGTACCATGGTTCAATGTACGATGGTTTTCATGGTAATACCATGGTACAGTTTGTACCATGGTTCAACGTACCATAGTGTTCATGGTAATACCATGGTACAGATGTACCATGGTTCAATGTACCATGGTTTTCATGATGGTACAGATGTACCATGGTTCAGTGTACCATGGTTTACTCTGTTCAACTATGGTAACACCATGGTAATACCATGGTACAGATGTACCATGGTTCAATATACCATGGTTAAACTTAACCATGATCCACTATGGTAATACCATAGTAATTACCTTGGTGCACAATACATTGGTTTAACATACCATGGTTAACCACTTTGAACAATATTAATGCCATGGTACATAAAAAACCATGGTACTGTATAACATAGTTAACCAAAATATTATTTCCCTGATATTTTTGGCGTACTGTTGTTAGTGAAAAAAAAACTAACAAAACATGGGAAGGCTTTCAATTTACGAGAAATAAATGAATGAATGCAAAGTTATGCCTGTGAATAAAGTTGAATGGCTGACAGAAAGGCTTAGAAACCGGTATAGTTAAACAAATGATGTTTACAAAATGTACTGATTGTAATTTGTATAAGCATGCCTTTATTTTTACCTCTGGCGAAAAGCATCACGTGGTGCGAGGCGGAAAAGAAATGTTGACCTCTGAACAATTATATATTGGGTACTCTGAATGCTTGTCCTGGAACAAAAGACATTCTTATTTTCTTGGCTGAAAACAGTGAGGCTTATAACATGTTTAATTGTCATCTCTGCATTAAGGATTATAAACAATTAAGGGAAGAGTCTCCCCGTAGTTCCCGGAAATAGGAATTGACATCTTCAACTCCGCAAAATTTGACCCTGCAGAGCTACGGCGCAGCCTTGCTTCGACGAAAAGCCACCCACGAATAGGGAAATGTGACGCAAGCTGAAACTTTGGAAGCTGACAGTCAACAGATGCTTCAATGCTTCATACGATTTTTCTTAAATTTGAAGCGAAAACGTTTTCTAAACTTTAATACAGAAGATTTTTTATCAAAACTATTTGTCAGTTCAGTAGTTGCCGAATAAATCCTACGTCGGATTTCGACTTCTCAGACAACAACAACAACACGTACAGTTAGGCTGACAAAAAAAAGTGACATCGTTCCGGGAATTTTTTTACGTCTTATTTTTTCGAACAGGCTGTTTATCCACTGAATATACCCTCTAATATTCCAACATTCAAATCTAATAAAGATTCGAATGAAATTCCCTCCTTTAATATAGTCAGGCTATTGTTGCTATATTTCGTTGATTTCCGTTGTTTTTCCGAATGGTCGATCGATTCCGAATGGGAGTCAAGTGTGAGATCGAAAACGAGGCTACGACAAACGGTGAAAAAGTAAATTTCTGTTTGGTCTGTTTTGTCTCGGGGCTAGTTACTCGACCATGCAGTCCTCTGTCAAACGACAGAATGGATTACTGTTCGTGATAAATTTGAGTGGGATTCTAGCGTTACTTTAGGGTTCCTAACTCAACAGTAACGGAAGTGCTCCACGCTGTCACTGAGTGAGATCAGTCCGTCACACAGATTAATGCAGCAGTTAGATCAAGGCATCACCGTGAATGAAGCGCTCTATGGCACAGCGAGGAGCACGGCAGCGAGCTATTATCCTGGCTACCCAAGCCATTGTTTAGCAGGGTACATTCGTCCCATTTGCACTCTCCCGATAGCCTATCGTTCTATCAATAGAGACTGATTACTACAAACAGGATGCAGCGAAAACGAGGCGTAAACTGGATCCTCCATGATGTTTGGCATTGTAAAATTGTCGATGGGCTCAACAACGATTCCAGTTGTTCCAACCAAAGTTTTGAGATTCGGTGGTAAGTACTGTAATTAGGCATAGCAGGTGATTTTTAATTAGAATATTTACATGTCAACAAATTAAATCACAATTAAGTTCTCCATAAATCAAGTACGATATGATATAAAACAGCATATAGCTTGTCTTCATTGAATTTACGGAAGAGTCAAAAGTGTCTGGAATTGTGACTAGATTCTGTGAGGTGGCGACCATATTTGAAGGTGAAATGGTGTAATATTTTCGCTGTTTTCCCCAATTTCGGCTCTGAGTTGAAAACTTCTGATATTGAATTTATGAAGCAGAGTGTGAAACAAAATCTATAAATATATATTTTTCATCTCTATAGACAAAACTTTGTATGTGTTTATTACTAAGAGTACTAAAAGTTGCCATTGTTATGAGGGAGGAATGAATGCTTAGCTAAAATTATGAATATTATCTCCCCAGTTCTTCAAACAGTCCAAAGAATTCTTCCAGTCAATTCCGGCACACGATCTCCATCTTTAATTATGAAAACATTAATGTAATATGAATCAACTCACTGAAGAAGTGCAACTTTTGGCCCTGAGCACCATGACCAAGGCATTATCCATTCTATGCATAAAATATGGTCACAAAGTCAAACTGATACTTCTGATGACGTCACTTCAATGCCTACTGTAATAAATATAATGATGTAAATATGAGTGTTAATTATGTAAATGTATCATTTGATATCTCATTTTTGTTTACCATATATTTGTAGAAAAAGCCACCTGCTTTAACGCTGAGCAACAGGAAAATAGCATGAATAAGATGGGGATCACATTAAGCGAGCTAAGATTAAGTTATGTGATATGTCTCTATTTTAGAGGAGCGACCCAAGCTGAAATCTATACTGGACAGACTTCTGGATGGAGAGGAAATATCCGACATTAGGAAATCCCTTGGTAGTCTGGAAAGAGAACAGAGAAACGATATCCAGAAGACGATCCTCCAGTCCCGAAGATGAGGTAATTCTATAGCAAGTGAAAAATCAACTTAAATCAACTTAAGATACATGTAGTAAACAGTATGCCAGTAAACGAAGTCTACAATTAAATTTGGCAGAGGGTCACTGTTTGCGAAACCGGAAAAAAATTGCGAAACTGGTCAAAGCACCAACGTGCGGAAAATGCCTCTGCACATATTTGTCTTATCCACAAATTTAGTAATTTCCGCAAAACTAGGATAAATAACTTTCCCTCGATGGGTGCTTATTCAACACTACACACCTCAGACGACTTTCAATTGTGGAACTGGATATTGTCTGTGTGTCCCATTTTCTCCTTGTATTGTAACAAGGTGTGATATGGCTATAACCGATTGTTTTCAGCATACATGTAAGAATGAGTACAATTTATATGAACTGTGTTTTTTTCTATTCCATTAAGTTTTCTGTCGCAATGAATGAGCATTTAAGAAAAAATTATTGTGACAGTTATTTCCCAGAATTAAAAACAAAACACAGAATGCAGACATGGGTTACGTATGCTGGATTATTAACTCCTCACTGTTATCTTCAATAATTCATTTTGTATTTTCAGAATGAACGTCCAAGAAAGACTAACAGAAAAGCAAATGAACAAGCGAGAAGAAGGCTGTAACATCCCTTGCTGTCAATTCTCGAAGACAGAAATTGGGGGAAACAGGTATGTACATAAGGCTGCAGTGTCCAATAAACACTTCTATATGTGGCAATTATATTTTCATTGGTGAAGCATTAATGTGTTCTATCCCATAATCCAGAAAATGCGGATATGTGTTAAGTTTGCCATATCTTTTAGATCAAGATCAATCATGCAATATACTACAATTCTATGATCCAAATGAGGTAAATATGTTTTATGTACTAGAGAAAACCAATATTCGCCAAGGCCAAGGGTTCCCACACAAGGGGAAGTAACTCAACCGTACATTGAGTAGATCACCTCCCTTGCTGTATCATGGTCGTGATAGTGTTAGAGTAATGTAAATGTCTAGTTTTCAACTCTTCCAATACAAAAGGAAGTAACTAAAGTGTTTACTCTCATTAATCATACTCGTGTCATGGTTTCATTAGAATATTTGTTTGGTGGCCATTGGGGATATTTTCATTGAAAAGAATTGAAGCTAAATAACTCAAAATGTAGTGAATTTGAAAGAATTTGGAATATTTCAAAGAGAAAAGCATTAACCATTTATTTTTTGTTAAAGGCCTACATGGATTCCTGACATGTTTTTGTGTGACTTTATCATTCTTGTCAACCAAAACTGAAATACAACATTCACCACTTCCTGCATCATATATATTAGGTTTCCATATCGTTATGTTGATTCCTTTTCTTTTCCAGAGGTGATCCAGCAGTACCACCCCAACAAGACGACATCTGATATCCATTATTACATGCGGGAGAAACTAACAACTCGGCAAAGTATTTCATCAGGTAACAGAAAAAGATGAACAGTAGAAGTGATATCTACCTAGTTAACATATACGAAATCAAATTGACTGTATAGTGGTATATGCTATGTTTGCAGGAGGTCTTATTAAACCTTTACAAATCATTTTTTCTTGTTTTCGTGCATCTGCATTTGTTTCTTGAGCATTCAGTCTCTTCAACTTATCAGCTTATCAATGTACATGTACCATGGTACCATGGTAGAGCCATAGTACATGTAACATGGTAAAACCATGGTTCTATGGTAAAACTATGGTACATGCATGTCTCATGGTAAAACTATGGTTCTATATGGCTAAACCATGGTACATGTACCGTGGTAAAACCATGGTACTATGGTTAAACCATGGTACATGTACCATGGTAAAACCATGGTTCTATGGTAAAACTATGGTACATGAACCATGGTAACCATGGTACATGAACTGTGGCCAAAAACCCGTGGTTTGTACCATGGTATTGTACCATGGTAATACCATGGTATTTTTTTATAAGGGTAGAGTGCAACTCCTGGAATATTTTAGTCCGTAGATAGCCCGGGGCGACGAGTAACAACCGAACGCTATTTAGTAACTCAAGCGAGTCTCACATAGCTCATAACATTTTCAACCCTCTCGATCTTTTTGCTACTCGTTGCTTTGGCGGAATGTCGGCATTTAATTTCTTCAATTGCAACAAATCGCAAATGGCATTATCCTTGCTCTGCCGTTCCCTTAATTGCTCTAATGTCCAAGTTTCCATCCAACCGAGTTGCTCCACACCCGAGGACAACCCACCACCGGTGCCAGTCTGTCTAAGGCTATCGCTGCCACACAAGAAGACACAGAATCCGAGGACTCTTTAGCCGCCAGCACCTCAACTTTGCCACCTGAAGCGCCAAGCGCCTCCACTCAAAGTTTCACAAATTTGGCGATACATATCGCATGCTGATAGCAAAATACGAATGTAGCGTGCAAGATCTATGGCGCTACGTTTCGTAACTTGTGTCTAATTCCGCTTAACCCGGGGCTAGGGGCCGTATGAACCCATGTACTTCAAGATCCTCATGGTACTCATATGAACAGTCACAATCAAAGCGTGACTGAGATACATCATTCTTTAGATGACGACTTTACAACGAATATTATGGATTAAGAATACTGATCAGCGATACGGATTTGATATTTTTGGAACATCATGATGTCTTGCCGGCATCATTGAAAACTGTTGGCCGCTTCTCTCTTGCAGGAAACAAGCCTATGTTTATGTATACTATGATTGTCTTTTTGAATTTGGTGCTAATACTGTTATATGGAATATGGAATAGGTCTTTGGATTATGGACGCGGATATTCTCTAATGGACGACGGCTGGATTATGAATGACGGACTAGACGCTTGTAATTAGTGCATTCTCTGTACTCGGAATGTTTACATTTACGGTGCACACGCCTGGATAATTCATCCGCATTCCCATGAAGACTGCCCTGTTGGTGCTGAAACTCAAAATCAAAAGTCTCCAATACTGATATCCAACGCGCTACCGTGCCTTCAAGTTCTTTAAAATTACATTACCATGTTAGCGAGGCATGGTTCGTCCGAATGATACAATGCCGACCTAAGAGGTAATGTCTGAAGTGTTTTACGAATATGACGACTGCCAGAAGTTCACGATACGTGACAATACCTCCGCTGGTGTTTATTGAGGGCCTTACTTCCATAAGCAACAACCTTCTCCTCTCCTTGCTGAACCTGTGATAACACAGCCACAATACCATTTCCACTGACGTCAGTATCCAACACGAACAGTCCCTCCCTTTCGCGTAAGCAAGCACAGGTGCAGAAAACAGAAGTTCCTTTAGGTGTCACGTCCAATCGATCGAGACGGTTTCTCAATAAACGAGTAAAACCGATAAATATCTCGTCTCGAAGGGTCCCGGTTTATCTCTATCGATTGTTGTCCCGGTTTGCTCCCGGGTTTCTCTCAAAGTGCAAGACCATCTCGATCCTCCTCGAAATAACTCGACATGCTTCGAGAATGGAATCGAGATGCCATCAAATGAAAGTATGAACCATTCGGAAGGCGTATGCTCGGTATATATATATATACTCTGTGACAGCCAGATTAATCTCAGCGAAAACATATGTATTTAAATGAAGACTGAACATGACTCATTTACTATTATTTTGTTAATCCGTCTAGAGATCTATAGTCGCATACTTGCTCAGACAGCGCAATTTCTCTAAACGTTATGAATGGAAAGAAAGAAACATCGCCAACTGAAAATGTATAACCTGGCTTATTTTTATTCAGTTATTTTAAACCTGTTTTTAGAATTTCAACCACTTTATAAGATACGTCCAGGAACTGCGAATTGAAATAAATTAAGCAAGTCTAGAAAACAATTTCATATGTTCCTCTAAAAGTTGATGTGAAATATCTTTATCGTCAGAGATTCCCACGGTATTCAGAAATAAATAGACTACGAAGATCACAGGGGCGTCTTGTACTTCACTGAACACCGGAGAATTTTTTATAGTAACATATATGTAAGCGTTGGTATAAAGCGTGATTGCCCTCTGAATTGGGCGTAATTACTTCCATTATTTGGTTAATTTCCTAGACACATGAAATCAGCAACAAATAAATAGAACGTGAGTATATTCTCAAGCCCCCGCCAACAGTGCTGTTTCGGGGTTTTTTCTTTCAAAGAAATAAACCCCTCTCCGACCCCTTCACACACCGACTGTGGCGTGAATTATCAACACCTCTATTTCCGATTGCCAGGATTTCCGCTAACCGCTTCCAGGCAAGCTTATGTCGGAAATAAACGTTGTTGATATAATCTCCTTATTTGAACTATATCACAAAACAATAATTCTCCAAAAAATGGAATCTGCAATGAATACTACCAAATTATAAAACAAATTACACCAAAATAACACACCGGTCAAACAACATAGCTTTAATTTTTCGGTTGGAACGAACCTGTTATCGGACGATCATATCCAGTTGATGTATCATTTATTCCGCGTCGGATGCTAGTCAGATAAACAATCAATTATCGATGCGAGAGAAGTTCACTAAAGTATATATTCATGATTTATATAGATAAATGAAAGTTTTCGTTCAGTTGGATTCACGAAACATCAAGACATAGATATATCGATTAAACGATGAATAACATTGGAAACATCTTTAAAAAGATGGTCTGAATTATATTTTGGCCGCGATATAACATAGGCGAGCGCCCCAAAAATATGCTACCAGCGCAACACTCCAATCGCCTCAGAAGTTAAAATAGGCCAAATTAACGGCAACAAAACATGGACATATTGAAACCGGGACCCCCTTCGAGATTATCGATCAAGTACGTAACCATCTCGAAAACCGGGACGTTTCGATCGAGATAGAACCGGGAGCGAACCAGGATACGTCGTCAGGGGTCCCGGTTTCAGCCGAGACATTTCTCGATCCATCTCTAAGGCATCGAGAAAGTGCCTCGACTAATTGGACGTGACCCCTTAACCTAGTAAACGCCCGACTGCAATTCCCCGTCCAAACGAATGGCGTAGATTCCTTAGTATGTCGCACAAGGAGATCTGCAATGGACGAAAAATTGGGAATAACCCGCGAGACCAAGGAAACTACGTATTACACTACCCTGACATGGCTGTAAACAGTCTGACACAACAGACACCTTACTTGGGTCACAATGCACCCCATGTTTTGTAACGATGTGTCCCAAAAATGCTACTCTTGTTAAAACAAGGCACACTTCGAAGGCTTCAACTTCAAGTTCGCCGTCCTAAATCTGGCAAACAATTCCCGAGAGCCATATCAAACGAGCTACCAAAGAGGATAACATCATCGAGGTAACACAAATACTTTCCCATTGCAAACCACGGAGGACCAATTCCATGAGCCTCTCAAATGTTGCAGGCGAAATACAAAGCCCGAAGGGCATAACATTGAATCTAATAGCCCACCATGTGATGTAAATGCAGTTTTAGCCTTATCAGCTTCACTCATGGCGCACTGCCAGTATCCAGAAACTAAAGAGTTCTGGACAAATTACAAGCGTCTAGTCCGTCATTCATAATCCAGCCGTCGTCCATTAGAGAATATCCGCGTCCATAATCCAAAGACCTATTCCATTTTCCACATAACAGTACTAGTATTAGCACCAAATTCAAAAAGACAATCATAGTATACATAAACATAGGCTAGTTTCCTGCAAGAGAGAAGCGGTCAACAGTTTTCAATGATGCCGGCAAGACATCATGATGTTATCAAATAAAATCCGATCAGTATCATAATCTTAATCCATATTATCGTTCGTCATCTCATTAAAAAGATGAAATCTCTTTGATTGTGACTGTTCTATGATGTATGGGATCTTGAAGTGAAGTACATATAGGCCCCTAGCCCCGGGCTGGGAATTAAGCGGAAGTTACGAAAACAAAGTTAGAATCGCATCTTATTCGTACGTCTACAGCATTTTGCAAATTTGGATGATATTTGATGACTTGAGGCGCAACAAATAGCCCTGTTTTATAAAATTTGTAATTTAATGTGATTTTTAAATCAATCATTAACATGGATCTAAATGCTATTACTATATGATATATGATATTACTCCACGGAATATATTTGTTGAAAGGGATAGATCGATTTAAATAAATCAAATTTTGTTTAAGTATCTGAGAATCCGCATTTTTATAGATATAGAGATCTCAATGATGTAGTATGTATTGTACTGGTCCTAATTCGTTTTGGAATATATACTTTCCTGGATTTTTATTAGAAAGGGGCATGATCTATATAAAGAGAATGATGATGAACAGGGTGAAATTGTTTTTCGGTTTTTGAATGCAATGCATATCTATTCATAGAGAAAGATACAGGTAGCCATGGGGTGCAGCAACCCCATGGAATATATATCCCATGATATATTGTGTTGCCAAATTTCACATAGATTTTTGAAGAAATTCAAAACTCTATAAACAAAGAACATCCCATGAATGATATCTTGTATGTAGTCGAGTAAAGAATGCTTTATGGCTTCCGACATTACTATATCTACGATCAGTTTTCTTGAACACAGATACTATTAATGAACTTATACGGTCAATAAGGTCCTGATGAGGGATTGTAGTATAGAGAGTCGAGAAATCCCATGTGGATATATGTCTGTACGGTATGTGACCTTTAGCATCAAGTTCTTCCGTAAGACATTTTGAGTTTTTCAATATCCATATACATTCAACGCCAGAGTTCTTAGAAATAATGGCGCAATACCTTTCCCAAAATGCTTTTACCTCCTGAAGGGCCCTCGTCAATAGGGTTGAAAGAAGCTTGGTGGTGCAGCTTCTAGAACCAGCTATGAATCTAGCTTTGTATGGTGATTTATGCATTTTGGGAGTCCAGTATATTTTTGGTATGTCGTTATGATTGGTTGGAAGACAAATACCTCTTTCCCTGAGAAACTTTTTGTGATTGTTAAATAAATCTTCCAGAGTAAATGCAGTTTGGGAGTAAGTAGACGTATTTGATGAAGATATGTCTACACTCAATTCTTTAACCAGCACCTGGTAATAGTAATATTTACATATGAATATTATATTATTCGGAGCTTTGTCTGCTGGGACTATGACGAATTTACTCTGGAGATTTGCTAGAACTTCTTGCGAATTGAGGTTTCTCAGAACTTGTTTTGCTTGGGGAAGAGTACTTCTGTCAATATGGCGGATTGTTTCAACGACCTTGCTCTTGGTGAGGTCCAGCCAATCACCTGCTAGTGTATGTAGTGACTCGTCGATCCTGGGAAGGGGATACGCATCCTTTATAGTTCTAGAGTTAAGCTGTCTAAAATCTACACATAACCTATCTGATCCATCTTTCTTTTGACCAATAGGATGGGTGATGACCATGGCTATTACTATGCTCTATAACACCATCCGCCATCATTTTCTCTAACCCTTTTTTCACCGACTCCCGATAGGCTACAGGTAAACGTCTAAGTGGAACCTTAACAGGTTTTTCCGATCCTGTTTCGACTTTTGTCTTACCACCTCAGTATAACTGGTCACTTTCGGGAGCAAATAATATATCTTAATTGTCAATGACTCGTTCCTCTGTTCCCCAATTACATCAGCAGATACAGACTCTAACAGCTGTAGCAGATGTTGCGGAACAGATTCCTGATCAGACTTTTCTAGATCCATCAACAGGGGACTTCGCTACTCTCGTGGCCTCTAACACACCCATTGTGAAATGTTTTAGAACACGATCTGGACAATCTATAAGATTGACAACAGAGAAAACGATCGATATGGGGTTTACTATGGCATGAGAAACAAGAATTCATCGCTTTTCTAATGTTCTTGTAGGTTCAAAAGCAAAATCTTCTCTTATTTCATCTACACGCTTCATATAACCCCGAACAAACTTTTCAGATCCCGGTGGAATGACCACTCTCTTGAACATTTTTACTCGAGCAGATCTATGGGAATTTGACTGATGTAAAATGATATTCTCTTGACCAACCTTTTGAAACCCGAATAACAACATTATGGCGATCACGAAAATCAATTCCTATTATTCGGGGCAAATTTTTGTTAGCCACCACAAAGTCATGTTAAAAGCACATTCCTCCTATCAAACTTTGAATTAAATTACAAACGTCTACTTTCCCTTCCACCTGCAATTCATTACCATCTGCTGTGGTCAGCTTCACCCCAGATGAGTGAAGCCCCCTTTTCAAGTACCTCAAATTCCTTTGACTAGAGGCACTTATCACCGCTTCAGCGAACAAACAAATTTTGGAAACACTATAGATTCCAATACTAGGCCTATCTTCTTATTCACCTCGACGGGTCGAATCCATATAGTTGCTTTTTATTCGCCGGACGTCGTCAATTTTCCCCACCTCTTGCATATCGCTCCATTTTATTCCTGTATATGGCAGGATTTTGCTGGTGGACTGTCAGTCCCCGATGCCCGCCCTCTGTGCATGCCACTAGACAAATATATGTAGGTTCATTGTTTTGTTGCGAAATTTAATCCGTACGACGTCGTGCATTACAGGTTAGTTTCTCTGGGTATTCTGGCATTTAACAGATTACCCTATGTTGAGGCGTTTACCCCATCAGACGTCCACGACGCTCATCCATCAACATCAGATGAGTTGTTTGAGTTGATCGGTCATCACAGCTCCCGATCTAGCGTATCTAATTCCGCTTAAGCCCGTGCTAGGGGCCGTGTGGATACTTCTTAATCTCCACATGAACAGCTGCAGTAAAAGCGCGGCTGAGATACTAAGGCTACGTCCGAGAATCCACCGTATTCTCGGGTCGGAATGTTGCTAATACTGTTATATGGAATATGAAATAGATCTTTGGATTATGGACGCGGATATTCTTTAATGGACGAATTACAAGCGTCTGGTCCGTCATTCATAATTCAGCCGTCGTCCATTAGAGAATATCCGCGTCCATAATCCAAATACCTATTCCATATTCCATATAACAGTATTAGCACCAAATTCAAGAAGACAATCATAGTATACATAAACATAGGCTTGTTTCCTGCAAGAGAGAAGCGGTCAACAGTTTTCAATGATGCCGGCAAGACATCATGATGTTCCAAAAATATCAAATCCGTATCGCTGATCAGTATTCTTAATCCATAATATTCGTTATAGAGTCGTCATCTAAAAAAAGATGTATCTCAGTCACGCTTTGATTGTGAATGTTCATATGAGTACCATGAGGATCTTGAAGTACATGGGTTCATACGGCCCCTAGCCCCGGGTTAAGCGGAATTAGACACAAGTTACGAAACGTAACGCCATAGACCTTGCACGCTACGTTCGTATTTTGCTATCAGCATGCGATATGTATCACCAAATTTGAGAAACTTTGATTGGAGGCGCTTGGTGGTGGAGCCCTGTTTTATAAGTTTCTGCAACAATGTTTTGTGACGTTGATTAAAATCGTCACATTTAACACAGGATCTAGCAAATGCTACTAGGCGTGATATGTATACGCCATATGCAGGTCCCACTGGAATATTACTGTCCAGAAAGGGATAGTTTACGATGTCGAAATTGTAATCATCTCTTTTGTCATACAGTCGACGAGAGAGAAGGCCCGTTTCAGTTTTATAGAGATATAGGTCTAAATATGATGTGCCTGTACGGTTATCTGTATTTTCCTTCAACTCCAGTGAAGGTGGATATATATCCTTCATTGCGTCATTTATATAGCGATTATCCAGAGCGAGAAGATCGTCTATATAGCGTTTGGTGAATGAGAAGGAACGGGCTTTTAATGGATCGGTTTTTGAAAGCGCCTGAATATAGTCATATTCATAAGAGAACAGATATAGGTCAGCCAACAGGGGCGCACAATTAGTACCCATTGGAATACCTATATGCTGCTGATATATTGTGTTGCCAAATTTCACATAGATATTTTTAATGAGAAATTCAAGCAACTCTATAAACAAAGAAACATCCCATGAATGATATCTCTTGTATGTAGTAGAGCTAAAGAATGCTTTATGGCATCCGACAATAATATATCTACGATCAGTTTTCTTGAACACAGATACTATTAATGAACTTAGACGGTCAATAAGGTCCTGATGAGGGATTGTAGTATAGAGAGTCGAGAAATCCCATGTGGATACATGTCTGTACGGTATGTGACCTTTAGCATCAAGTTCTTCCGTAAGACATTTTGAGTTTTTCAATATCCACATACATTCAACGCCAGAGTTTTTAGAAATAGTGGCGCAATACCTTTCCCAAATGTTTTTACTTCCTGAAGGAAGGCTGAATTATGAATGACGGACTGGACGCTTGTAATATGCCCGAAATTATGGCAGTTGTAACATTCTATGTTACTTCTCAGCTTATCCCCTCTATGATTTGAACTCCAGCCGTGACTGGTCAGCTTCTCCAGATTCTGTTTTAAAGCTATGTTCGACTTGGCGATTTCTGCCTGCAACGAAGCCATTAATTCTTCAGTTCTATCGTATACCAGACCGGAGCTATTTTCCTGCTATACCGGGTTTACTCCTGCACTATCTAATTCAGCAAATGGCTTTGGTTTCACTGGTTCACTACGAACACCCCTGACTGACTCCTAGTCTACAGTCAATGCAATTGCTGCATCAAGAGTTTTTGGGCGTCTAAATATCACATGCTCCCTGTTGTCCCGGCCACCTATATCATTAAAAAACTGTTCCAGTACATTGGTTTCCCGGTACACATGAGGCATTTCCGGAAAAGTCAGACAGGCTAGACGCCGTAAAGCATACTTGTAGTCAGCTGGTGTTTCACCTGTCTGCCTTTTCCGAGCTCGAAATTTGCGTTTGTGAGAAATCTCCCTCTCTGGAGGATCAGATCGTTGCCCCAGAATCGACTTAAGAGCCTGGTAATTCCGTAATTTATTCCTTCCTAAATCCCCAAGAACTTTTTGTGCATTTTCTTTAAGGGACATAGACAACTGCTTTTTCGGCAGTAGTTCACCCGTTCCACTCTGCAACCTGCTCAAAATGTATAACGTAATCTTTCCAATCCACTTTGGTTCCGTCAAATTTGTCTGGCTCCTTTTCCATAAGGATTATTCTACTAACAGGGGCCTGTCCTCTACTTCCAACATCTCTACCCTGTGTCAAACCAGTCGTAATTTCCTTAATTTGCGAATCAACTATCCCTTGCAGCCGATCACATGCTTTTTGTACATCTCCCCGATGATTAGCATCCGGAAAATTTCCACCCCAACTGCCCCATACGATGTATTCATCCCTGGATTTTGTCCCCCTCATAATAATTCTTCACTTTCACCTTACGTTCCCTTTCGACCATGTTACCATGAATTTCATCCAAACTAGGTGATCGCCTCCCCTCTAACCTACTCATAAGCTCGAAGAGATGATCCCTGCTTTCCCATCGGCCAGCAACCAGGCCCTCCGTAGCAACAACCAAACCGGAAGTCCTGGTCACCGCATCAAAATATAACGGGGTAAACTTTTCACCCAACCGTGATTCAGTTAGCAACCCAGGTTCTTAGTGAGGATTCACAATACATTAGCAGTTTATTTAACAAATAGACGCGTCCATTTCTCACAAATACATGCATAAGCTTAAGAGAAAGGTACGAGACCGACCAAAAGGGGCAAGGTACACGTCTGTTTACAAGGGACGAGTCTGATTTTAAGGTAAGGTACGAATCCAAATACATGAGTGCAAGTCTGACTGAGGAGGAAAGGTATGAGCCCAAATACATGAGTAAGTTAACACATACAGGGTCTAGCAAATAATGAAAAAAATATATATATAAACCTAAACCCCACCCAAAGACCTGACTATCTCTAGCCATCCGTCTTCCAAGTTCACAATAGATCGGGCAATCATTGTGCCGTCTTCCAGTGGGCGAGGTTAATTCCCAAGCTCAAAACACATAAGAACAAATCAGGCAACACATTTATGAGTTACACCCAATCACAAATCACGCGAAACGATTTAAACTCCCCAAGTACATACTCAACTGGACACTGAGCATGAAACACTATATCACCTGACCATTGCTCTTGATTGTTAACAACGAAACATCTCCATATTTGGTCCCGTACATTTATACTTCACAGAAAGTAAACATAGTAAAGCAGAAGCGCAATGTTTTTTTTGTTTTTGTTTTGGTCAAAAGTTTGCAATTGTAAAAATAAAAATATAGCAGCGATCTGCAATCCTCGGATTGCAGCGCCCATCGCAGCTACAACATGGTGCAACAACATTGGTTTTAGACCTCGAAGCCACCATATTTGGCAAAACTTTCGCGGTCGAAATCCGCCACATAGCCACTTCCATAATCTGTTGCTTGGAAATCTGATAATTTTGATTGGTCAGTGGCGGCCATTGTATTCTACGGAGCAACTTTTCAAAGGTAAATTTGAGAACACTTGACCCATCCATCATGTATGGCAAGTTTCGAGTCAATCGGCCCAGCGGTTCCACAGAAGAAGATATTGAAAGGTTTTAGGGTAAATCGAAGATGGCCACCACAGCTTTTGACCAATGGGCATCTTCTTTGGGTATGCATTAGATGTAATGAGCTCAACCACCACGAATCCACCATATTCAGCATCGGCGTGTCCCATAACATAATATAGCCATTTCCGCTATCGGAATCCATCACATGAAAATTCGATAATTGACAAATTTGGGTGACTTACGATATAGAAATGTGGGAATACTATTGAAGCTACGATGCAACGGATATCATACTGGTTCTGGAAAATACAATGCAACAAATTATAAGTCTTTATCATCCACGGTTCGAGATTTATAGATTGTGGATGTTTATGGCGGTTTAAGTCAAGATGGCGACCAAACCACATGACCTAGAAGCAAATTTTTGCATATTCGTGGTTGCCATATAACAAAGCATAAATGTACTCACTTTCCTCGCCCAAATCCATTTTAATTTACGGAATAACTTTTCAAATATAATTTTGAGATCCATCGAACATGTGTGGCAAGTTTCGAGGCAATCGGTCTAGTGATTTCAGAAAAAAACATCTTGGAAGGTTTTAGGCTAAATCCAAGACGGTCGCCAAAGCATCTGACCAATGGGCATCTTCTTAGGATATGCATTGGATCTAATGGGCGAGAATCATAATGTGAAATTTCAGCTTCGTCGGGGCAGCGGTATTGAATAGAAACTTGCAACAAAATTCGGCGGAAACAATAATAAAAAGAATACCAATAATAAGAGGTTTGCAGCCTCTGGCTTGCAACCCTAATGACGTTGCGAGAACACCGTATTTTTGGCCTGTCCTTCTTCATTTCCCTCTCCTTGAAGTTGTATTACTAAACGTATATTCATGATCAGCTTTCGTCCTCAGTCCCTTTACGCATGGTTCTTCATCTAAGCCTTTCAGCGACAGTCAAATTATATGTGTAAGCATAGCAATTTAGTATTCAATCAGTAGAATTGCAACTTTCATTCAAATTTTCATATTTCCCATCATATTTTCAAATTTCACTGGCAATAGTAATAAAAGAGTATCTGGGTGAGTATTGAACACTATGGGCCGGAGATCATAGCCGCTATATTTTCGGTTCCCGAGACCTGAATTGACGCCGGGGTGTGTTCCTACGCGGCCAAGCGGTCGCTCTGGTAGCGGATATAAGCCTCTGCCGAAAAAATAGTCCCCGTCAATGTGAATGGGCTTCATTATTATGGATTAAGAATTAAGATTAACGATTATTATGGATTAAGAATACTGATCAGCGATACGGATTTTATATTTTTGGAACATCATGATATCTTGTCGGCATCATTGAAAACTCTGGACCGCTTCTCTTTTGCAGGAAACTAGCTTATGCTTCTGTATACTATGATTGTCTTTTTGAATTTGGTGCTAAAACTGTTATGTGGATATGGAATAGGTGTTTGGATTATGGACGCGGATATTCTTTACTGGACGACGGCTGAATTATGAATGACGGACTAGACGCTTGTATCCCAGTCACGTCAATGTTAACGGGCATTCGATTCACCTGAATCATCGGGAATGTCCGGGAATATTCGTGAATGTTCGCTATCTCCGGGAATGCCCGAGGGCCAGGTGACATCAGAGTTCAATCCTATCTCGCCCCGTCAAGGGTAAAGCTACTGGGGTATAAGGGAAATCCTCATACATAACAATATATGCAGCGAGAGAATGGAAATCTTCCTGGCCCTGGTGGGGAGCCGAATCATCAATGCGCGCTTCAATGGCTGGCACGTTATCCATTCGGTTACGTGTCAGTACATAACAGGAAAGCTTGAGAATACCCCGATATACCTCAGGAACTAGAGGGCGGGTCCCCGACATTCGATGTCCAGTCTAATGGGTCAAATTGGGAACCCACTCATGGACATTCCTCTCTACGGTATGGAGTATAGCGCCTATTTTTTTCTGTTTCCCTCTGTACAGTACGATGGGAGAAGGTCTCGATGTCATGGGTTGCCTTTCGCTCAAAAGTTCTAAGAGCGCATTCTTGGTGCACAGGCAGATTCTTCGGTGGACATTTTAGGGTCGAGATGGACCATTATTCGTCCAAAGGGGCTGTGCGATGTGTCATATTGAAGCATTCGTGGAGAAACGTCCAGCTGGATGAGTGTGTAGAGAAAATGTCGTCCATTTGCGCATGCACAGTGGAACAGAGTATTTGAATCGACATTTTGGGGTCGAGACCATTCGTGGTCCGAATGGGTGATGTGGGGTATCAGTTTGACGCACTGGTGTGCGGGGGGGAGGGAGTCCGACTGGACTGGTGTGTAGTGGAAATGTCTTCCATCTGTGCATCCGCATCGTGGATAAATATAGAAGGGGCATTTGAATGGACCATTTGGGATAAAGTTGGACTATCCGCGGTCCGATTGGGTCGTATGGGGTGTCCTGTTCAAGCACTTGTGCAGCGGGATTGCGATTAGACTGGTATCTAGTGGAAATGCAGTCATTCTGAGCATGCGCAGTGGGGGAAAGGGCATTTCAGTGGATATTTTCGAGGAATGATGGGCCACCCTTGACCCAAATGACACGTGTGAGGTGCCCGTTTGAAGCACTCGTGGGGTACATCACGACTAGGGGTGAAACACGATCCAATCGGACTACTGATGGTCCATCTCTACCTCAAAACGTAATACTCCTCGTCTGCTCATGCGCAGATGGACGGCATTTCCCACGACACACCAGTCCAGTCGGTCTCTCCCCCACGAGCGCTTCAACATGACACCCAATACGACCTAATCGGACCACGGACGGTCCATCTCTACGTCCATTAAAATGCACTTTCTATACCAGTCCACCACTACGCATACGCAGATGGATGGTATTTCCATGACACACCAGTCCAGTCGGACTCTCCTCCACCAGTGCTTCAAACTGCTACCCCACGTGACCCATTCGGACCACGGGTCCATCAAAAAAAACGATCCATTCAAAGCCCGTTCCTTCTCATTCACCAAACGCTATATAGACGATCTTCTCGCTCTGGATAATCGCTATATAAATGACACAGTGAAGGATATATATCCACCTTCACTGGATTTGAAGGAACTACAGATAGCCCTACAGGCACATCATATTTAGATCTCTATCTCTATAAAAATGAAGCGGGCATTCTCTGTCGTCGACTTTATGACAAAAGAGATGATTACAATTTCGACATCGTAAATAAATCCCTTTTTGGACAGTAATATTCCAGCGGGACCTGCATATGGCGTATACATATCTCGCTTAGTAGCATTTGCTAGATCCTGTGTTAAATGTGACGATTTTAATCAACGTCACAAAACATTGTTGCAGAAACTTATAAAACAGGGTTACACCACCAAGCGCCTCCACTCAAAGTTTCTCAAATTTGGCGATACATATCGCATGCTGATAGCAAAATACGAACGTAGCGTGCAAGATCTATGGCGCTACGTTTCGTAAACTTGTATCTAATTCCGCTTAACCCGGGGCTAGGGGCCGTATGAACCCATGTACTTCAAGATCCTCACGGTACTCATATGAACAGTCACAATCAAAGCGTGACTGAGATACATCATTCTTTAGATGACGACTTTACAACGAATATTATGGATTAAGAATACTGATCAGCGATACGGATTTGATATTTTTGGAACATCATGTCTTGCCGGCATCATTGAAAACTGTAGGAAACAAGCCTATGTTTATGTATACTATGATTGTCTTTTTGAATTTGGTGCTAATACTGTTATATGGAATATGGAATAGGTCTTTGGATTATGGACACGGATATTCCCTAATGGACGACGGCTGCATTATGAATGACGGACTAGACGCTTGTAATCTCTACCCCAAAACGTCTATTCAAATGCGCATGCACAGATGGGCGACATTTTCACTGTCTACTCATCAAGACGCTCGCACTCTACGAGTGCTTCAATATGATGCCTCATACGACCACTTTGGACCAATAATGGTCCACCTCGATCCCAAAATGTCCACCACAGAACTGCCTGTGCACAGAACTTTTCAGCGAAAGTAAGCCAACGACCTCGAGACCCCTCCATCGTATTGTACACCCTGAGACAGGAAATGCAGTGCCACATTCCATACCGTAAATCCATTTATATCGATCACTTGCTCGTTCTAAGCTTGATTATGGCTCTATTGTTTACAACGGTGCGAGCAAGTCAAACTTGGCAAAGCTATATCCTATTCTACCTCAAGGACTTTGATTTTGCCTCGGAGCGTTCATAACATCACCTAAAGAAAACTTATATGTCGAAGCAGATGAATCTCCTTTAGAACTTCGAAGAATTAAACAATCACTGCAATATATCACAAAACTGCAATCTAATCACTCAAATCCTGCATATAACTGTGTTTTCACATGAGGATACAACTGTAAGTATCCACATGGGATTTTTTGAATCTGTATACTACAATCCCTCATCAAGACTTTATTGACCGTCTAAGTTCATTAATAGTATCTGTGTTCAAGAAATATTAATGTCGGAAGCCATAAAGCATTCTTTAGCTCTACTACATACAAGATATATCACCCATGGGATGTTTCTTTGTTTATGGAGTTGCTTGAATTTCTCATTAAAAATATCTGTGAAATTTGGCAACACAATATATCAACAGCATATTGGTATTCCAATTGTGCACCCCTGTTGGCTGACCTATACCTGTTCTCTTATGAATATGACTATATGCAGGCGCTTTCAAAAATCGATCCATTCAAAGCCCGTTCTTTCTCATTCACCAAACGCTATTTAGACGATCTTCTCGCTGTAGATAATCGCTATATAAATGACACAGTGAATAATATATATCCACCTTCACTGGATTTGAAGGAAACTACAGGCACATCATATTTAGACCTATATCTCTATAAAAATGAAGCGGGCCTTCTCCCTCGTCGACTGTATCAAAGGAGATGATTACAATTTCGACATCGTAAACTACCCCTTTCTGGACAGTAATATTCCAGTAGGACCAGCATATGGCGAATACAAATCTCGCCTAGTAGCATCTGATATATCCTGTGTTATGTGACTATTTTAATCAACGTCACAAAACATTGTTGCTATACCACCAAGCGCCGCTCAAAGTTTCTCAAATTTGGCAATACATATCGCATACTGATAGCAAAATATGAACGTAGCGTGCAAGATCTATGGCGTTACGTTTCGTAAATTGCGTCTATTTCCGCTTAACCCAGGGGTTGGGACCGTATGAACCCATGTACTTCAAGATCCTCATGATGCTCATATGAACAGACACAATCAAAGCGTGACTGAGATACATCATTCTCTAGATAACGAATACTGATCAGCGGTACGGATTTGATATTTTTGGAGCATCACTGAAAACTGTTGACCGCTTCTCTCTTTCAGGGAACTAGCATATGTTTATGTATACTATGATTGTCTTTTTGAATTTGGTGCTAATACTGTTAAATGGAATATAGAATAGGTCCTTGGATTATGGACGCGGATAGTCTTTTATGGATGACGGCTGAATTACGATTGACAGACCAGACGCTTGTAATTCAACTCTCAATACGTGGATTTATATTTAAAGAAACCCTCCATTATTCCGCCTTTTGGAATTCGTATGAAACCACACAATGTAGCAGCTGGTATTAAGCTTAGTCAAATTTTACCAAACAAGCTCTTATTAATTTCACCATGGCAGTTAGCCAAACCAGAAGTAGATATTACAATGACAAAATATAAAAAGGCAGACACGAGCCATCTCGTGTATACACAAGAATTTGGTATATTGAGAGAAAAATACAGATAGCATCAAGCTATTTATACAGATGGTTCTAAGGATGGTGAGAGAATAGGATGTGCTACTATCTTTAGTTCTAAAACTTCAAGATTTCAGGAAAAGTTTTATATTCACTGCCTAAGCCAAAGCTATATTGTCAGTTTTAGAAGATATTGTGTCTAGTGGGGAAATATGTCATATTCACTGTCTTGACTTCATAAGATTAAGAGCGGAACTTCAACTCATCCCACCATCTTGAACATTCTACAATTATATGACCGTAGATTTCATCAACAGATTGATGTTTTGTTTTGTTGGAAGCCTTTTAGGCTTTTAGACTATTTGGGAGAAATCGGTTTATTCTATAAATATTAATGTATGTACATGTTTTTGGTGTGCTGTGTTGATTACTTCTAGATTGCTGGGTTATTGACTTGTTTTTGTTGGGATACTTAGAATTTTGTTTGAACGATATATAGCGGAAATATTGCTGAACGCGACGTTAAACCGTAATTCTCTCTCTCTTTCCATACCGTGAAAAAGAATGTCCATGAGTGGGGTCCTCATTGGGCCTATTAGGCTGGACATAGAGGTATATGTTAGGGACCTGCCCTCTAGTACCTGAGGTATATGAGGATATTCTCAAGCTTTCCTGTAATGTACTGATTCATAACCGAATGGATAACGTGCCAGCTTTTGGTGTTCGCATTGCGTTTCGACTCCCACGATGGGTATTCCCCTTCTCTCGCTGCATGTATTGCTATGCATGGGGATTTCCCTTTTACCCAAGCAGCTTTACCCTTGATGGGGCAAGATAGGATTGAACTGTAAGGTCAATTGCCCTCCAGACATTCCCGGAGATGACCGGACTTTCCCGATGATTCAGGTAAAGCGATTGCCCCATTAACACTGACGAGGACTGAGGACATGGCTTTCTTATTCCCAGTACCAGGAATGACCGCCTCACCGCGAAGGAGTACACCCAGATGCTCTTTTACTACTACTACCACCGGCTTGTCGCCGTTTTGGGGAATGGATTTATTCAAATTTTGTAGAACTTGGCGAAGGTGCCGCGATCTACAGTTGAAGTGTTGCTGTTGGTTTATATGTTATATAAATTGAAAAGCCTGGGGATATTTCTTGATGGTTCTCATAGCATTCAAACTTTGGTGACAATAGCAATCCTCAGATCTGAAATTCAGAATTCAGCCGTCGTCCATAAAAGAATTTTCGGGTCAATAATCGAAGGAACTATTTCGTATGATAGCACCAATTCGTTCAACAAGTTTCAATGATATTAGCAAGACATGTAAACACTAACTATCATTTTTCATCCATTTCTTTAAGACGTTTCTGGTTGTGTATGGCACAACCTAACCCATTGTTAACTGGACTAACTGCTGTGCCGTACGGCACACTTCAGCCAGACACACCTGCATAATCGATGAATATGGTGTGAGGCGGATAATTGATTAGTTGAATATCATGTGCCAGTTTTCAACGGATAAACACATTTGAAAACAAACGTGTTTTCATCGAAGTACGGTTAATTCCAAGATAATTCCATTAACAGAGATCTGTTACTATCTTGATGAAATTAGAAATGCTGAACGTTGTGCTCTAATGGCACTGCGGTTACGCAAAGCTTCAACGCAATAATGACTTATGAATTGACGACCCAAACAAGTGTTGTCACAACCTTCGATATTTCGATAAACTGTGAGCCACATCCTCTGTTGTAGCGTGGGACGAAGCAATCTATTTTAAGACAAGATTTATTCCTGTCATCATTTCTAGTACTACAGTGAACTTGTTTTGCGTCTAGTTGGTAAAATCTTCCATAAAGAATACCATGAACAGCCCGTCGTATCCCTGTGCATTTCTGTTAGTTGGGAGAATCTTTTCTTTTCTTCTCTGGATAAGCATCCTCTCTGATTTAGATTAATTACCAGGTATTTGAAGCAAGTAGGCTTCGCAGAGGATAATTGTATAACTTGGACAACGATATTAGAGATTTTTTAATAGTTAAATTTATTATCCGTATACGAGTGTATATTTATGATACAGACTGTATATTTATAATACAGACAAAGAACGAAAGAACGATATATACGAAATAAATATCTTAGGTATACCACAGACAGTTCGGCTGTAGTATATGTAAAACGGTTTCTTCAAACCAGCTCAGCGTAATTCGGACAATGTTTTGGCAATAAGATTCGTCAATCAAAATTGGGCGCGCGAAAGTTTGAATGCGCTGCTTCGAGATTTTCAAAATTGCCTCCTAAAACTGAAGTTACAGCTTATTTCGGTCGTGCGTTTAAAAATGCCATGAAATGGGGTAAAGGAAACTACAAAGCCAAAGTGTTGGATACTACTATTTGAGCCTTTTGGAAATTTGTTTTGGACAATAACCCTGTGATTCCAGAGAATAGTTCGGGTAGCGCTAACCAGTCAGATACTGTTGTCATGGCAAAAGACACATGCACGGTCACCTTCCTCCATGCCATCTACCTCGACCCAGGCGGAGTTGAAATCGTCATCACCCTCGACCATGCCGACTGACGTTCTTAAACCCGTTCCCGTACCCCAGCTGTTATCCTTCCTCCAATTAACCACCCCTCCGCTCCTGTCCAACACCGCCTTGCCAAATGAAGTAATTGATAATAATGACTGAATTCTCCCTAATGCAACCCAAAACATTCTCCTTTTTTAGCTCTTCTAATATTTCTCGGATCAATTCAGATCCAGGTGCTAATTTTTACAACCCTCGACGTATCGTACTACAGAGGGTCTTCCCAGCCCAAGAAAGTTCTCGTTAACATCGGTGTGAACAATAAAGCTGATGAGCCTTGACAACCAATCAGTCAACTGCACGATATGGTGAGTTCCCTCAAAATTGCTTTCCCAAGATCCAAATATATGTATATATACATATGCTTCTAAGACTAGATGCTTGGAAAATTGACATGTGTATGTTTTCTGTCGATCGCCACAAAGTTCACTGGACTGAAGATAGAGCAAATTATCTGTATGAACATTGGCTCAATGCCATAAATTTAAACTAAAATTGGGACAGGGCATATGAAAGACTTTTGGCCACGATATCCAAACTCAGTGTTCCTCCAAACACCCCTCTGCTTACCGTGTATATCGAATCAATGTACACCAATATCGATATCGACGGAGGTCTACAAGCAGTGGAAAACGCTTTTCAGAAATGTCCCGATCCAAAACGATCAGATGAAGACATTTTGGCCCTTTTAGAACTTAGTTTGAAAGGAAATGATTTTGAGTTCAATTATCAAAAATACCAGCAAATAAATGGATGCGCGATGGAAAAAACGTTTAGTCCAAATTTCGATCTATCTATGTAGCTCATTGGGAAGAAGCTGCCCTGATAATATCAGACAAACAGTCACTTATATATCTTAGATTTCTTGATGATATATTTGTATCATTCGAGAGAGGAATTAGGGATATTTATTGATATTTTGAATAACCACGGCCCCCAAATACAACTACAAGCGATAGTCCATTCAGAATCTGTGACTACTTAGATGTTACAGTTTTCAAGGGACCTGCGTTCGTGAATACGGGTCAGCTGGATTATATTGGTAACATCACAAGCATATTGTCGTCTTCGAAAATGTTGTCGAACGCCCAATTCAATATTCACATTCAATATTCACCCGTCGTCCATAAAAGAATTTCTCCGCCAGTAAATCAAAATACCATTTTCGTACGATAATTGGCATCTGTTAATATATGCATGAAAATTAAAAGAACAAAAGATGGTTCCTGCAAGCGAGAAGTGGTCAGCAGTTTTTAACGATGATAGCAAAAAATCATAATATTCTTTACGTAAAATGCTTACCAGTTATCAGTATTCTTTATTCAAGTCAGTTTCCAGTGTAAGATGTGTCTCAGTTACGCTTTGAACACGACTACTCATTTGAACAGCATAGAGATGCAAACACGCGATGCCCAAATAGCCCCTGGACCCGGGTTAAGCAGAATTTATACACAAGTTACGAAACATAACGCCAAAAATCCTGCACGCTACGATCGTATTTTGCCTTCAGTGTACGTATTTACCAAAGAATTTTTTAATGTAGGCGTTGTTAAATCAATCCAATGTATACATGCCAAATAGAAGTCTGAGGATTCCCGTTTCATTTCTCATCCGTCTTAAGGGAATGACTAACAAGGCTGGCAAAAGAAATGACTGTAACCTGAGCTAAGTACATAACACTAGTGAACCAACTTTTGGATAGGGATATCTGCCTTAAAACTTTCTTGTGCGCACTTTAATGAGTTTGTTCGTGTAATGTCATGTCGTCATGTCATTCGGGATGTGCACATGAACAGCATCAAGAAGAGCGTGGCTGGGATACAAATCATCACTGGGATCACTTTTGATGTTGCATTCAGTATATTTGTCTTTGGGGTTATATGACTTCTTGACAGTACGCCGGCATCGTTTTTCTCCCCCAATGTAAGCCCGCACAACATATATCCTGATTTAACTTTTGCGCGCATCATTTAGCTTTCCCAAAATACAACATTGCCCTGTTTGAGAATTTAATAACATTGACCCTTTGACCTCAAAGTCAACAGGGTGATTCTTCTCTGTTGATGTTTGTGATTATCTAAGTTTTTAACATACTGCACAACCTAGAACTCAACAGATCATATCTCAAAGTTAATAGGTTTCTTGCTTGCTTCGTCTTTGTGGTAGGCATGGAATTTAATTACATTCCACAGAGCTCAATATGATTTGTAACACCGACTCAAGATTTTCAACTATTCCTTATGTTTGGGCTGAGTGACCCTGGCCATTGACATTTTGATTGTTATATTTAGCTCAACAACACCCCCCCCCCCCCCTCCCCCTCCTCTCCAAATGCAGTCACTCCTTAACAATTGCAATTTTTAATTTTGGAAATTTCATACATGATCTCCCCCTAATGCATCCACTCACGAAAATGCGATTTTTAATAAATTTTTTCTATGTTGAATCTAAAGTGACCTTGCACTTTGACGTCGATCTCAATTTCAGTATGCGACACATTCCCCCTCCCCCTTAATCTATCCACTTACAAATAAATTGCAAATCTCAATGATTTCTTTATTCTTTGGACCACTGTGTTTTCAGATTGTCCTAAATTTGTGTACTTGGCACATCTTCTCCACCTAATGCATCCACTCACAAAAAGAATTGTTGCTGTAGATAGTATACTGTCTCAGGTATAGACTGGAGACACAAACGGACGGACGAACGGAAACCGACATGATATTGTCGGACGTATATAATTCCCCAAATATCGCGATAACTAAAAAATTAATAGTAAAACCAACATATGGAGAGAGACCATTATACAAATCATTGAGGTTATGTTTGAAGAGGGTAGCAATTCAGAGATATACGAAATAATTGTCTATCAACTGCACAAGAGAGTTTCAACATTTTCCATCTCCGTGTCATCATTGGGCAAATAGTCATCATGAGTTGAGATCGTCATGAATGAAAGTAGCCTATCTATTTACATAGCATTTTGTTACGGGCCCCATTTGGAATAAATGCATTAATCTTCCTGTAAATAAATTGTTTCATCTCTCTCCTCCAAGCCCACACACACATAAGCTGGTTAAGTGAACTTAGTAATGCATCAGTCACAGATTGTTAGATTTCACTGTTCCATGGTACTTGCCCGAGAATGAACTCGTTAATTATTTGCAGAGAACACCTTATATGTTTGCATTCCAATTGACATCCCAATCTCTGTCTAACGTGGAGCGATATTTGATTGCACAGTCTCAAAACAATGCTCGCACGAGGGATAGTGATAATATTTTTTTACCTAATCAACCGACATGAAAGTATGAGTCATAAGTTATGACAGATGTGCTCCATTCTGCTGTCCTGTCCAGACCGATAACATCCGTCAAAATGAGAGTTATACGATCAGCAATCCTCTATTTGTGGTATACAAGAGTTATGTTTAACATCCGCGTACTCGGCAACAATGCATCAGGTGAGATTCTAATTTCCTCCTTCTTCCATATATGATCGATGTTATAATAACGCAACAATCTTTATTAGTCATCGCTGTCAGTTTCTTCTTTAATCTTTTCTTTTTCTTCTTATTTTTCTCTTTCTCCTCCTACTTTTCTTTCCGTCGGATAATTTTGAAATACAAGCATCTAGTCCATCATTCAATATTCAGTCGTCGACCATCACAGAATTTCCTCGTCCATAATCCAAATACCTACTTCATATAATAGCTTTAGCTCCAAAGTAAAAGAATACATCATAGTATACATAAATATAGGCTATTTTCTTACAACAAAGAAGCAATCAACGGTTTTCAATGATGTCGACAAGATATTAAGATGTTCAAAAAATATCAAATCCGTATCGCTGATCAATATTCTTAACCCTATCTGGCCTGGGCCTTTTGGGACGTATCCTGGCCTGGGTGGGGGGGGAGTCGAATTTGCTTCCCTAATTATTTTTCTTGCCCCTTGAGCTAGGGATCTGAAACTTATCACAGTATACCCTTGGATTAAGATCTACCAGAAAATGTAAAAAAATCCAAGATGGTCGCTTTGATGACGCCACAGTGACGTCAGTTTCAAAAACGGCATTTTTGGGGTCAATTTTTCGGTCGGATTTTTCGATTTTTTTAGTTATGCAATTTCTCGACAAAAACTGCATGATAAATTAGTAAATATTAATGTGATGTGAAATAAAATAGTTTTGCCCACTTTTCATCGCGGAAAAGCAGAAATTTTGTAGAAATGTGACAAAAACATCACTTTTCTGGTACCCCAGGTGCCATCTTGAATTTTCCCATGATCCACTGCTCGGGGGGTTATGCAAATAGGCTCAAAATGACCCCAATATGATAAACAATGAAGTCAAGGAGTTTCAGCTCTACATTTTTTGTCGTTCCGGAGATAGTGCAAAAAGTTTGGTGGGAGGGGCCAAGTAGTATACATTCATTCATATCTACTATGGTCATATTAGGAGCTGAACCATGTATACTGTTCTCCCACAGATGGATGAACTTTCACAGAGACAGCGACCTTGCGAATTTCAAAAACCACTGACCAGCTAAATATTAAAGTCTGACCACCTAAATTTGGTTTTCGGACGATGAAATTAGAACGACTTCTAATGCCAGAAGGTGTTACTTGAGATTTCATTTCATCTACGTATTCCAGCAGATGTCGCCACCCTTAAATGTCCTTTCTGGACAATGCAATTAGAATGACTCAATGGATTATTTTTTTCCTTGGTGTGATGGGTTTATTCACCGAAAATATAATTTCCTCGTGTTTACTTCGAAGGTTATAAGCCTGAGAGAGAAAATGCTGAATTTTCACCGAGAAGAGATCAGTCAACACAATATTACGAGAATTAGAAAATATGTATTTGTTTGCTTTTGCTATTTTTAGTGATATTCTTTGAGGGAATTCCTTTCATATAGGACTTCTTTAACCAAATTGAGTAGTAGAAATCCAAATTCGGTGGGTTTGATCCTGAATGATAACGAAAAATCGTTTTGGTTAAAGGTGTCATATTGTCATAATATAGAAATATGTCAAAACGCTTCGAATTCTCTGCAAGTTCACCGCCATTCGGCATATGATTCCCCAACCTAAAAATTGTAACAGCTCTTTGTTGAATATGGTGACAATCCAGCATTAATTGTTACACATATATATAATTTATTCAAGGGAGCATTTTACCCTGAGAGCAGCGCGGAAAGATAAAAGTTGTAACTATGAATGGAAAAGTCATAAGGTAAAACTGAGTTATATGAAGACCTCACTGGTTCACAAGTCCAGCAGTTACAACTGTATGAGAATTTGGACCAGAAATTTAGATTAGAGTGGTCTCGCTTGGGTGAAAAAAGTTGGGGAATACCAATTACTCATTACGTCACAATGTTCCCGTCAGCTTGGAGTGAGACAATAGACCAAAAGAGAGCGACGCGGAAGGAGAAACAATCCATCTAAAGCGAACATCTTTACTATGTGGATATCATGCCACAAGATGTCGCTTGGAACCCCTGCATATCCTCTCAAAGGTGGCGCCACGTGGGTTCAAATGTGAATATTGTGCCCAGACGTTAACATAATAACGATTGAATGTCTTGTCACTTTGGATTGCAGATACAATAAAAGCGTGGCTGAAATACAAATCACAGGGATAAGTTTGAGTTCATGCGGTGTTTATAGAAATCACCCTTGTTATGTTACGTTTAATTGCATTCCGTCCCATAGCTGGCTCCAACTGAAATTTTGTTTTCTGACAATAAACTTCGAACGATTTAACGGATTTTGTCCAAATTTGGTGTGTGTATATTACACAACAAGATGTCGCTTGTGGATGCATTCCATCCACATTTGCCTACAGGTTGCGCCATCTGGGCCAACTTAAAATTTTGTTCCCACACTATATATATACTGTTCCGTCCAAATTTACCCATGGGTGGCGCCACCTGGATGTCAGACTTGAAATTTCTTTTCGGGAAATGCATTAGAATGACTTTAGAATGAGTGACTTATTTTTCCAAACTTGGTATGTGCATATCATGCCACAATATGTCATCGGGGTCGTTTTCCGTCCACATAGGCTGAAGGTGGTACCATCTAGGGACCAACTTTAAATTTAATTTCAAGACATTACAGTTGGAAGGACGGAAGGCGTTCTTTTCAAATTTGGTATGTGGCGATCATGCCCCAATATGTCATCTGGAATCGCGTCCCATCCCCATATGCCTATAGGTGGCGCTACCTCTGACCAACGTGACATTTAGTTTCCCTTGATGAAGTCTTTTCACGTTTGATATGTGGTTATCTTGCTGGAAAATGTCCCATCCACATTGGCTACATCCATAGGTGGCACCAACTTGAATTTTTATTTCCACCAAGTGTAAATTTTAATGACTTAATAATTCACTGGGTACGTGGATATTCAATAATGTATGTGGATACCTTGCCACTATATATTGCTTGGGGTTATTATCTTAAGAAAGAGTGACTGTTTATTTTACCCCTGGTGCAAATGGATGCCTCTTCGATGGTATTCAATGGACTGTATCTAGTTACATTTAGAGATGAACTAAATTATATCTCAGTCAAAATCAGTCAATTTCAGCCGTAAAGGACATATACATCCGCAAACATAGCGACAGGATGCCACGCTAGCTCACGTCTCCAAATTCTGTGCTCGGGTTCTTCTTAAATGATTCTGCGCCCAGGCATCGTAAGCTAGTCATTCATATTTAGCATATATATTCCATTTGACTTTTAGCTGAAGTTTTCAGCAATTTTATGAACGCTTAAATTCGTGAAATTTCATTTGCGGAAACAATGAACAAAAAATCCCTCTGTCAATATATAAATGTCTGGGATGTTCAATCAACGTAGATTTTTGTTCGGCCACCATCCACGGTAATGTCAAACAACGTTTATCATCCTTGATCCTTGCAAGGTTTGTTAAGTAATCATGGTAATCATGAATGAACGTTTTAGTAATGTGTGTTACATTTTCTATCGATTATTGATTTAGAATACCCAGAGGGAAGGTTAGCCAGGCATTTGCTGAATGACTACAACAAAATGGGTCGCCCAGTTAAAAACAGTTCCTTCATCGTCAATGTTACCCTGGGATTTAATCTGATGTCAATTGTATTTCTGGTACGTACAATTTGTCTTTCAGTCTATTTATTTCAGTTTATTTAATTCATTTTGGGGATCGAATTAGCCGTCTCAACTATTCCATAAAAAAAATACTTTGTATATATTTAGATACGGATGTAGTAATAAAGATCATCTGAACGTTTTAAATTGTACGGAATAAAATGTCAATGCCGTTATGTAGTCAATCCACTCATATTGGCGTAATCATTCCAAAAGAGCTCATCCCACTGCTCACTCTCCTCTATTCAGTCGCAAAATCTCAAAGACGATTTGCCCCACGACCTTTGATATCGGATACATAATCGATCTACTTCGCTTGAATGACGTCATTGTTATTTTGCTGTTACCGCGGTTGAAACGTTTTGCGCTAAGCTAGGTCAGCGCGTTTTCATAAAAAAAATCTAATTTAGCAATCACTTACTCTATTCCTCAGGCCCGGTAATATAAATGTTTGTTATAGCAAACCTTATGTTTCAAGGGTAATTGAGGAATACCTGATTCAGCAGTTTTTGAACAATGGAGTAATGTTGTTAGCAGAGAAAATGGAAACTCTGCATAGAATTTGAGAGATTCGGTGCTGAGTACTATATTCGCTAGTTACTACCGAAAAGTCACAGAAGTGCGCTAGCCAAATTTCGTTGTGTGGCACATAGAAACAGGGCGTTATGAAAATCTCTCAAAAGAACAACGTATATGCCCAGTCTGTAATAACGTCATAGACGGTGAACTCCATGTAATTCTTAACTATCTGGTTTAAGACTTGAGTGTCGATATTATGTCTGAAATTAGTTTTATGTATGGTTATGTCTGATGAAGTTTTATTAAGTGTAATTCTATCTTTAGAAGCGTTAGATAAATCGTCGGCCAAAACCCGTTATACAATAATTGAACGCCGCAGAGGTATATGGGTAACGAGTTCAGCTGTCTAGTTAAAATAACTTATGTTTTATATGTATGTGTACCTTTTAACTGGATGTGTCTCCCAGAAATCTATGTAGAGTAGCTTGTGTAAAAATCATGGGCATGAGGTTAATAAAAGAAAGAACTGAATTGAAGTGAATCTCGATGGCTAAGAATGTCCTGGGAATTAGTGACCCTTTCTTATTGTTTTATTTATGGACAGGTGCTGTCCTTATTTGCTGGGTTAAAACATCGGATCCAGACACTGTTAACCCAGGATCATTCTTAGTCGCCACACAGAATGTTCGCATAAATAAATTTACGAAAATATAGATCATTTTGCATCATTTATAGACAGTCTACTTTGAATCAACCAATCAGTGATTTCGGCTCTCTTTAAGTTGGGATAGGTCCCTTTCAAACATTGTTTAATAAAAAGTTTTTATGTTGGTCAATTCAAAGCGAGTGAGCATCAAGAAAGTATCTTGTGTTTATCATGTTTATGTATGTTTTACTTCACGCATGCATGTAGTTGGTGCTAGTAGTGTCTTCTGAGACATACATTTGTGAACTGGAGAATTCCTTGGCTAACGGTGAGTTACGGATTGCTGGATCTGGAATATGCATTCTAGACACATTATTTAAACGTCTGAACTTTTATCACGGAATGATATAATAATCTCTTTTGCATCACTGGGGATAGTCAACCCCTTCTTTCAGTCCAGTGTGTTTATTCAATACCATATTGAGAGCTTGATACTCATATGAAAATCTTAACTCTGCTCCATATCAAATGTGAGAAATTTATGGTAAATGTAAAAATCAGTGTATGTTTATTTATATTTTAATTTATCTTGTTTATTCTTGCAAGTATCGTGCGATTGCTTTCCACTATGGCAGATATGTCACTTCAAAGCTCTCAAGAAGTGCGATTGACTCTTGAATTCTGAGTCATATCAGATACGCCAGTTTGATTTTCCTGACATGAGCCCTCTTTTGAATATATGGCTTGACAGATAGGATAGGTTAGACAGACCAAGCTGGCCTATTCTGCGAAAGATACGCCACATTAGTTTGTGTCCCTCAGTTAGAGTGATTGTCATTTCTAATCTTCTCTCCTTTGAAATTTTTAGCCATGTCAGATATGTCAGTTTGGCATTTCTCTCCAATTTTGCTTGGAGACAGAAACGTCACAATGAGTAGTCCACTTGGTTGGCAGAATGTAATTTTCTAAGCTTCACTCTTAAGTTTATTCATGTCAGATATGCTAGTTTGATGTTCGTCTGTTATAGCAAACGGTAATTGAGAAATATCTGCCTAGTGTCTCTTCTCATATCCTTTTTTTTTATCGACAAGTGCCGCCCTTAGTTGCAAATGTGGAGAAAATGTCCTAGCTGTGTTAAAACATCGGATCCAGACACTGTTAGGCAGGGGTCATTCTAAGCCGCCACAGAGAATGTTCGTATAAATAGGTTTACGACGGTGTAGATCATTTTGCGTCATTTATAGAGAGGCTACATTCAATTAACCAATCAGAGATTTCGACTCTCTTTAAGTTGGGATATGTTCTTTTCAAACATTGTTTTATACAAAAAGTTTATGGTGGTAAAAACAGAGCGAGTGGGCATCAAGAAAGTAGCTTGTATTTATATATTGTCTATTTCATGCATGCATGTAGTTGTGCTAGTTTAGTGTCTCTGAGACATTTGATTGTGAATTGGGGAATTCCTTATGGTCAAATATGGGTTACGGATGCTGGATCTGGAATATACATCCGAGACGCAATGTGTAAACGTCTGAATCTTTATCGCAGAATAATTATCACTTTTTTGGCTTATGGTCGCGAAAAATTCTCTACTGAGTTTCTCAACTGACTCTTGTACTCATTCTTACTTCTCTTCTCATTATAGTGTAACGTACTATTATATTATATTATATTATATTATATTATATTATATTATATTATATTATATTATATTATATTATATTATATTTTTTTCGTTATCAGGATGAAACTTTACAGCAGTTGTCAATAATGGGATTTATCGATGTGGTAAGCATGTTATTTCAACGCATGTGTCCAATTTTTAGTTTCTTTGAGTTACATTTCAAACCAAAACATGTTACGCAGCAATTCAATTCAATTTTATTGTACGTTACATCCATGAAGGACAACGTAAAAAAGCAAGAACAGAAACATTATGATACATGATAAATAATAAGCGTGAATTAGACAATTGTAGTTATGCTCCATATACAGTTATGGCAATAAAGTAGTGCCTGTATATCTAGTGATATTGTGTCCCTCGTATCTAATCGCATGATCCACCAAATCAACGTGTTATTACAGTGTTTTCCCTGGAGTAATTACTACCAGTAACTCAGGTTTCAACCTGGTTTTCGTGAATACTGTTTTAGTCTGCAACTATTCCTCGTATCAAGCGAAATCCCGTTGTGAAAGACTACTGTATATCCAATGTCATCTACCACCAGTTCTAGAAAGTGAAAGGTGTCATACCACACCTGATTATATTATAATAGTGACGTTATATATTTTTTTAATCTCCGTTTCTATTCAAGGAATGGTACGATCAGCGCCTGTCCTGGTATCCAGAGGATTTTGAAAATGTTACTACGTTAACTTTACCCTATTCGGACGTTTGGAGACCAAGCTTGTCTATTATCAACAAGTAAGCAAGTATAACATTTCTACTAAATTTCGTCTTAATGGAAAGTAAGTCAGAGGCTTAATTGTATGTTAGCTACAACTCGGGAAGTTCAAGAATTGGAGAGTTGAACTCCCGCATTGGGAGAACAAGTGGGCTCTGGCAGTTCAACTGTTGGATATACGCATGTGCATGCTTCACTTCGATGAAATAGATCAAAGTCGGTCAACTTGAAGAGGCTTCTAATTAATCATCAGCTGCTTATTGTAATGTCCAGATCCGTATACCGTCTTATACAGTTATGGTTTTGTAATACTCGCCATACCGGAAACCGGATTATCGATTAAAGTCAGTCCCAGTTTCTCGACCATGTAATTGTGTCTGTCTCTGTGTTTCTCTCCGGCCTTGAACATTATATTTGGCGACGAGGACGGCCAACATTTGTCAATTTTTGTCAAATGTCTCGACAAACGAACTGTGAACGTTAATGCACTGAAAACTGGACTCACGCTAGCCATTTAAGCTGACATTTTCGTCTGAACTTATCGTCTCATTTTGAGGACGTTCGCTGTGTTTGCGCGTCATTTGTCACGTGGGCACGACACAAATTCTGAAACAGAATGGCTCAAGCTCTCCCGTCTTTTCCACCGTTCGAGGTTCACTCAGAACCAGCATCTTTGTCCCAAAGATGGACAAAATACCTGAAACGGTTCACAAACCTTATGATCGCTATGGATATGAAGGATAAGAAGCGTCAACGCGCGCTGTTACTTCATTATGCAGGTGAAGGCGTGAATGACATTCTAGATACATTATCAGACACAGGTAATGATATTGATGGCGCTGTCCAGAAACTAACTGAATACTTCAGCCCCAAGAAAAACATCGCATACGAGACATATGTTTTTAGGAAGACACAACAAAACAGTGGAGAAACATTAGACACTTATGCAACCAGACTCCGACAACTCGCCACAAACTGTGAGTTTAATGATGATGCACGTGAAATAAAAAATCAAATCATCCAAGGCTGTTCATCAAATCGACTGCGACGTCGTCTTCTGCGTGAGCCTGATATGCAGCTTACAGCTATTTTGGACCTGGCAAGATCAATGGAACAAGCCGAAATACAGGCTACAGGTATTGAACATAATGGTCCCACTGAAACTAAATCAGAAACTGTAAATGCTGTCCATTACAGGAAAAATAACTTTGCCCAGAGCAAATCAAATCCGAAACCCTCACAATCTGACAAGCCTAAAAAGTTCAACAGGAAACCTAATGTAGCCGGTTTCAAACCACAGTCTAATCCCGATAAGTGTGGAAATTGTGGATACTCCCCCCACCCTGCTGGAAAATCCTGCCCAGCGAAGGGGAAATAAAGCACTTACTGCCATAAGTTTAATCATTTCACGTCGGTTTGTAGAAAGAAACAACGCAAAAATCAAAAGTCACGTGAAACTGTCAAACAGGTAAACACAATTCCTGACAACTATCCGGATTCAAGTTCCGATGATGAGTATGTGTTCGGTATAACAGCCCAGCAGTCGACTAGTCGAAAACAACCAACAACAGTTTTAATTAACGCACAGTCCATCCCAGCAGTCATTGAAACTGGTGCTACGATCAACACCATGAGTGAAGCAACACTCAACACACTTCGCCCGGTTCCTGAGTTAAATACACAGAACTTACCCGCGATATATGGTTACAATTCAAACACCCCTCTCGAAATACAGGGTAAATTTGCAGCTACAGTGAACTCTAACAACAACACCCTTAAGACCGACTTCTTCGTAACCAAGGGTAACTGTGACACATTACTGAGTTATGCAACATGTGTAGATTTATGCTTGTTACAGCTGACATCGAATGTCAGTATGATCGGCGACAGTCCCGTACCACTGTACTCCACAAAACGTGAGACAACAAGCCACATATCTTAGTATCCCGATATATTGGCCAAGTATGGTGATCGTTTCACAGGGATCGGTAAACTCAAAGATGTCCAAGTTCGACTCCATGTCGATGAATCTGTCCCGCCTGTGGCCCAGCCACACAGACGTCTGCCATTTCATCTTCGCGAACGCACCGCAGCTGAAATTGATCGCCTATTGGATCTTGACGTAATAGAACGCATAGATGATTCGCCTACTCCATGGGTGTCACCAATCCGAGTCGTGGAGAAGCCAAAAGCTCCGGACAAGGTGCGCATATGTGTCGATATGCGTGCACCTAATAAGGCAATTCAGAGAGAGCGCCACATTACACCAACGATCGACGACATTGTTGCAGATTTGAATGGTGCTACCGTTTTCTCGAAACTAGACCTAAACGCAGGCTATCATCAAATAGAACTTGCCCCAGAATCGCGATACCTGACTACATTCTCTACAAATTCAGGAATTTTTCGCTATAAACGCCTCAATTTTGGTGTTTGTTCCGCGTCGGAAGTATTTCAGAATCGCATTCAACAAGCTCTACAAGGCCTAGAGGGCGTATTGAACGTCAGTGACGATGTGCTGATCTATGGTGCTACATTAGCCGAACATAATCAACGACTAGAAGCCACTATGATTCGGTTACGCGACAGAAATCTCACCCTGAACCCGGATAAGTGCGAATTCCAGAAGTCTACGATTGGCTTTTACGGCTATGTTTTCTCAAAGGATGGTCTGTCTCCGGACCCCAAGAAAGTGGAGTCGATCCATAACGCTAGTCGTCCACTATCTGCTAGCGAGGTAAAGAGTTTCCTCGGCATGGTGCAATACTGTGCGCGTTTCATTCCGGACCTAGCCACCCTGTCAAAACCCCTACGAGATTTGACCAAGCAAGACACCGATTTCATCTGGACAACAACTGAAGAACAAGCATTCTCCGACATTAAACAGGCCTTAACCAGTGATCGAGTTATGGCATACTTTGATCCATCCAAACCAGCTGAAATTGTTGTTGATGCGTCTCCAGTAGGTTTAGCCGCAATTTTGACCCAGACAGATGAAACTTCTGGTACGAAAGTGATATCGTACGCGAGTCGTTCCCTTACCCCTGTGGAACAACGCTACAGTCAGACAGAACGCGAGGCTCTTGGTCTGACATGGGGAATACTACACAATCATCTTTATCTCTATGGACACAAATTCACGGCTGTTACTGACCACAAGCCCCTGGTACCATTATTCAACAGGCCAATGTCTAAACCTCCAATGCGTGTCGAGCGTTGGATGTTGAAACTCCAAGGCTATGACTATGAAGTCGTATACAGACCCGGTGCTTCAAATCCGGCCGACTTCATGTCCAGGCACCCCTTATCGTCGACACTGCCTTCAAGCCGCGAGGAACAAATCGCTGAGGAGCACATACATTTCATCATCGACCACGCTGTTCCTAAAGCTTTCACGCTGGATGAAATTCAGACAGCTACCAAAAATGATCCAGTTCTCCAAAAAGTCGTGGAACTGACGCAGTCCAACAAATGGAAATCTGTCTACAAAACGTCCAACATGGATCAAGACCAACGGAAGAAACTTCAGTCATTCGCGACAATTCATTCTGACCTATCCGTACACCCCGATGGTAATCTCATCTTGAGAGGATCGAGAATTGTTATACCTACCTGTCTGCAGCTTAGAGTCTGTCAGCTAGCTCATCAAGGCCATCAGGGAGTTGTTAAAACAAAGAAACTCTTACGTCAGAAAGTTTGATTCCCTGGCATAGACAAGCTTGTGGAATCTGTGATCAATGATTGTCTGCCTTGCCAAGCAGGAACGCCAGAAAACTCGACCCGCCGCGAACCGCTGAAAATGACGAAACTTCCTCAGGCACCGTAGGATGAAGTTTGCGCAGATTTCGTCGGACCAATGAATACTGGTGACTATCTGTTAGTCGTCTATGACGAATATTCACGCTTCCCAGAAGTAGAGAGGGTGTCATCGACATCCGCGAAAGCAGTTATACCCGCACTGGATAAAATCTTCGCAACGCACGGAATTCCTCGAATTCTCAAAACGGACAACGGCCCACCGTTCAATGATGTGGAAATCAGACAATTTGCTCAGTACCTCGGTTTTCGCCATCAGAAAATCACTCCATTGTGGCCGCGTGCTAATGGCGAAGCAGAGAGATTGATCAAGACTTTAGAAAAGGCCATGAGAACTGCCAATGTTGAAGGAAAACCCTGGAAACAAGAACTCTATACATTCTTGCGAAACTACCGTGCGACGCAGCACACGTCAACGGGCAAATCTCCGAGTGAACTCTTGTTCAATCGTCAATTCCGTACAAATCTCCCTGAGATCACTAAACCTGTGAGTGATCGTCCTCTGTGTGTAAAAGATGAGAAATGAAAACAGAAGATGAAGAAGCATGCGGACATGCGTGCTAAAGCCAAACCAAATTCTATTCATGTTGGTGATCGTGTGTTGATTCGTCAAAAACACACTAATAAACTGTCGACACCGTTCAACCCCCATCCATACACCTTTACTCGTATTAAAGGATCAATGATCACTGCTCAGAGAGGTGAACATATCATCACCAGAAATTCGTCATTCATCAAAGTGTTGAAATGTTCCCCAACTGCTCAGCTAGACTGTCAAACTAATGAACCAGTCGACGACTTACTTGACGAGTCCACAGACGTAACTGAACCTGTTCATCATTATCTGCAGAGAGAGAGACACCTACCCGCGAGACTTCGTGATTTCGAACTTTAATTTTATCTGAGCGATATTCAACACCAGAGATGACATTTCATGTTGTGTTGAAAGACAATAGCGGCAAGACAAGTAATTTTGTGAACTCGTGTGACATTCGCTGAAAAATAATTCCAATGATTGACATTATGAGATTTTAATTTCCTAAACAATATTTTTGCTGATGAGTTTCTTAGCAAATGATTTATTCAATCAAATAACTCTGAAATTTCATGATTCCACCATAATGAACTTTAATTTGCATTTTTCCAATGATATTCGAGTCTATTGTGCTTTTAAAAGAAAAAGGGGAAGAAATGCCATACCTATGTTCAGCATGTGAGAAATACCATACCTATGTTCAGTATGTGGGAAACACCATACCTATGTTCAGTATGTGATTAATTTGTGCTGTATGATATCGGACTTATGCGAGCTAACTTTAAACTCAGTATTCAGCATGTGTAACATGCGCAACTAAAACTTTGTGTGACTACGTTTGGACATTTGAATGAACTGTGAATTATGAAACAAACAAACTTCATTTATGGACTATTCTATTGAAGTACATTTAATATAATTGTGTTACATGATTTCTGAGAGCTTAATTCAGTAAAAGTTTTAAGTGACATTATACATGGACATTGTACAAGCATGAGTTAGTAATATGGTTAACGAGCAGACCCATATATATTGTGTAATTGATTTTATATATATAATTTGACCAAAAGTTGGGAGGGATGTAATGTCCAGATCCGTATACCGTCTTATACAGTTATGGTTTTGTAATACTCGCCATACCGGAAACCGGATTATCGATTAAAGTCAGTCCCAGTTTCTCGACCATGTAATTGTGTCTGTCTCTGTGTTTCTCTCCGGCCTTGAACATTATACTTATGTACTGTAGTGTAATTTGAACAGACGAATCATGATCCCTCGAGATATTGCAATAACTAGGAATTGATCCTGATAAAATAGGCCAAGGTCAGTCGGATTGGAAAGTCTTCTAGTAAATCACCAGTAGCTTATGTATTTAGAATTTGGAAAGTCTTGATGTAATCCTTGGAATGTTATCAGAAATACTCAAATCTGATAGTCTAAGATCATTATTCTTCACGAGGCATATGACTCATCGTCAGTTGCATAAGTTATATGAATTTAGAGAGCCTGGATATAATCAATCAAAGGATATTGTGTTGACAAGCAGGAAAAAGGCAGATCGATGGAACAAGCAGATAAATCATTCGGCCAAAACTGGCTCAGCGTTGAAAGTCAATAGGCTTCTTCTTTGTCATCACAATCCAGATCACTGAACTGTACTCATAGCATAAATATAACAATTGTCAATGATTTACTGATTTTTATCCACAGTGACCTTGACCTTCAACCGTTTTACCTCAGAATAAATAGGGTTCCTCATTGACCCGTCGGTATGGTGTACCCAAAGTGTGGTACCAACCAGTGACATAAAAAAGAGACATCGCACGGACAAGCGAAGGTTAACATACGAACAGACGGAAATCGCTATCGATTTATGCGCCCCTCATCTTATGACGGACGTATAACAAGCATAAACTATGTCATCATGGGGGATTTCTTTCTTCATGTACGATATTTATCTTCTCCCACCATTTTTTCCAGCGCCGGAGCAACTGAACAGTCTAAGTTTATATCAGCCAATAACGTGAAAATTGAAAGCAGTGGCAGATTAACTGTTTATGATACGGACACATTCACCATCCGGTGTGCTCTGAAACTGGCTCGATTCCCCTTCGACACTCAAGTTTGTCAAATGGACATAACTGATTTACATCATGGGCCAGAGGCTATGCAGCTAGATGTGAGGAGGGAGAACTTGACTGCACGGGGGTTTATAGACAGTCCCCAGTGGACTTTAGATGAAACCAAAGCATTTGCCCACTATTCTGAGGACCTCGAAGGACAGCCTTTTGTCCACTTTCGAATCCATATGACCAGAAAGTCCAAAATGTTCATACTCACTACTTTGTCTCCAAGTATTATGTTGTCCATTCTGAACTTGCTGACCTTTCGCCTACCACATCAATCCGGAGAACGAATAACCTTCGCCGTCACAATATTCCTGGCCTACTCTGTCATTCTGCTGCAGCTGTCGTCCGTTATCCCATTATCCAGCTCTGTTATCCCAAAAACAAGTGAGTATAAGCCGCATGTTGATATTCTTGATTTCATTTGAGGTTGAAAGAATTAATTTTTTGTTGAGTTTGCGTGGATTACCAAGGTTTATTTATTTTGTTAATCATTGATCCACAATCTACATGCATTCTACCTCCGGCAAAGCTCCAACACGTATGTCCTATCGTTGATCTATGTAGAATCCAATGAACAGCAATGCCAATTAAGCGCACTGTATCTTCATTAAGTGACGAAGGCTACCTTTTCGACTGTGTACGAGCGCATTGTTATCATCAGCCGCTCGCCTTCATTCCGCTAAGTCTCCGTTTAACTTACACCATCATGACACAGGTACTACGAGGTTGTCCAGCTCCAGTATCGAGATATTGACCGATTTTGCACAAACGCAGCTCTCTTTCTGGTCGAACACAGGGTAAACACCCTAGGAGGCACAACACGACTTGCTCCCATCTGTAAGTGTTGCATGGAGCTAAACCATTTAGTATTTTGGATATTGGTTCTAATACTATGTTGGATTAAATTTAAAATGTGCTCCATTGTCGCGGAGCGCGTTGTGCAAAACTACAAAAAGATGTTCGTCGCAATACATTTCACATCCAACCAACCGCAGTATCACATCACTGACCGACTGCCGCAATGTGCCCAGAATGTGTCACTCCGTCCTGAGATAATTCGCTTCTAAGTCACACTGACGTTTCATGAATTTTGCATATATCACTGATAGGGCATATGCGTTGAAGAATATGCGTTGGAAGATTCTCGATACATATAACCTGGCGATCAAAGCTCACGGAAATAAGACATTTCTTGAAAAGTAGCATTTCAGTTACGATCCCCGTCAATAATGTTGAGTTGTGTTTCTCTCCAGGTTTTTACGTCTTCGTCTCAATGCTACTCTCCTTCCTGACTGTGGCAGAGTCCGTGTTAGCGTCCAACTACTACTATTGCCGAACGGACAAGCCTGTTCCTCGATGGTTGTGTGCCATTGTAACTATCCTGCTGTGTCGCTGCCGCTCTCGGTCGAAGGCATGTCGGAAACCAAAGGTGCGTAACAATTCCATCAGTCCCACCAAACAGGATCCCGTTCGGTTGGAAGCACCATGTGCTAAAGAAGAGAATACAAAGACGCCCCAGTCTATTGAATATGAACATAAGGTAGATGGGCGGAACCAGACGAAGACACCGGATGCACTAGGTTGGCGCGATGTTGTCTTTGTTTTAGACAAAATTATGTTCTGTCTTGTTACTGCGGCAACAGTATATATAAGTAACTACATAACGGAAATTGTTTCTTTCAAATTCTTGTCGAAAGGAATATTTAACTGAATTGAATTGAACTTGTATTAATCATATGAGGTCTGAGTACTATTAACAGAAAATGGCGCTATTACATACAATGGTGAAAAATCCAGACGTCAGTGAACGATCGTAAACAGATTTTATAAATACAGAGAAATTATATAATGTATACAATTTTCTGTATATCATAAGAAGAAGAAGAAGAAGAAGAAGAAGAAGAAGTGAAGAAGAAATTAAATCTTTTGTCTAGAGTTATTATCGGAAAGGCTTTGTCGACTTCGAGACTGTCGTTAAATATAGGATGGCACAGAACATGAAAACAATATATAAGTTGGCCGGTGTCCAAAAGTAATTTCAGGAAGTATAAATTTGTGCGAACAATGATTTTTGATGTATTATATTCGGTCTTAATTAATATAAAATTTGAATACCAGTATATAATATAGTCATATAAATTAGCCCTATACTGTCACAAGGTGCGACTTTAAAACGAAGTTTGAAAACAGGCAGGACACGTAGAATTTTAAGTCTTGCGGGAGAGAGTTCCACATGGGTGGACCATCAGTTCTGGTGGAGTAGTATGATGTGGATGACCTAGTCTTGTTTTCTGGAACGGTAGAAGGTTTACACTGTTCTTTAGACTGTTTATCCTAATACAATAAAGAAGGGGTCTTCATGTGAATGTTGAAAAACTAAGATAATGATTTTCCGCAAAGTCTGCAAAACAACGTCAAATGAAACGTGGATTTACAATGACCAAAATGTCGAAGTCGTTAATTCATTCACTTATTTAAGGCTAGTATTTACCAACCACTGTCAATCTTCGGTCACGCAACAAACTTTAGCAGAGAAAGGCCTTAGAGTCTTTAATCTCGTAATGTGCAATATAAATAAGTATAGTCTAGATTTGAAAAACGCCTATGAATTATTCGACACCTGTGTGGGATGAATATTAAGTTATGTATGTGAAGTGTGTGGTTTCCATCAAACACTCACATTTGAACGGGTACATCGAATATTTTGCAAGCAATTATCAAGAGTAAACATGTCTACCCCAATAATACGTCAAATTCTGCTGTTTATGGGGAACTAGGTTGCCATCCATTACGCAATAACAGGCTAGTGCGGACAGTGGAATACTGGTTGAAGTTTATGCAATCGGATAATTGTGTTCTGGTGAATGTATATCCTAATATGAAGATGCTATTTGAGAGTGTTGTTAACAACTGGGTGACATTAGTCAAACAATTATTGTATAGTTATGATTACGGAGAAGTATATCTATATCCACAATTTGTTATTAGTCCAGTATTTTGGCAGATTTTAAAATGAGGTCAATTGATATATTTTTGCGTGCGCAATTACAGTCGCCAAGATTATCCCTCTATAGATATGCGAAAGAAAATTGTACTCGTGAAGAGTAGTTATCAAAAATTGCAAATGTTTACCATCGAATAACATTAACTCAATTCAATTTCAATTCGAGACTTAGATCATGACCTAAATTAAAAATAGAAACTGGTCCTCATGGTAGTAAGAGATAAGATCGAGAAGAAAGAATGTGTGAAAATGTGAAATCAATGCAATTGAAGACGAGTATCATTTCCTTTTAATATGCCCTTTTTACAAAGAATTGAGGGGAAAACATTTAAATAAGCATTCCTGGAAGAAAAAGCACGTGTATATAAAGCTGTTACTTTATTATCGAGTAAAACTCAAGGTGTCCTCCGAAAATTAGAGAAATATGTGCACGAAGGATTGACGGTTCTGTAGAGATTGATATCGACTTGACGGGTTGAGTAAAGATGCACATGGCATAGTTTTCCGAAATTTGAGGAGTAAGTGATAAGTGTGGTGGAAATATTTGTGAGTAAACACAGAGTGTAGGTAAATATTGAGACGAGTAGTGTTTTGTTAACATGTGTTAATGCTGCATTTGTATGGTGTTACTGTTATGACATGCAGATTGTATTTTTCCCGAAATTTAAAGTGTTATTGTTCAGAGTTACTGTTAATGAGTTACGGTGTTTTCAAGCTCTAGTTATTGTGATTCTCCGTCGGCTGTGTGCAATTGTATCATAAGGATACAATCGGTTACGAAGTGTTATGGTTAGCTCAATGTTAGTGTTGTATTTCGTCTCCCGATGACAAATATCAGCTGGAAGTGCTATTTTTAGAACTTACTGTTTGCATGGATTTTATCTAGTAAAACTGTTTATAGTTCGGATTTCGTATTTTACTGGCCGTAATTTACCTTCATGGAACCGGTCAAGTGTTGTCAGGGTTTAGATCGTTGTTTTCTAACTGTATTTGACAAGTTGAGATCATTTTCTGTCGGACAGATCACCGTAAGCGGCCATCATCTTTTGATACACCGGACTCCAAATTTCTCTGCTATTTATTATATAAACTATGTCATAGTACAAGGATTTTATGAAATCTGCGTGAAGTATTTTTATTATAAGCTTGAATTCTACCATTGTTAACGGTGATAATAGTATGGATAATTAATAATGATTCCGTGTGATTCTTGGTTGAGGCTATGTCACCGTGACCGAAACGAGGCTTACAGGGGTGAGCGCGGAACTATAAAAGGCCGGGGTGTTGGAAAATCAGGGACTCGGAGACGGAAAGTTGTAGATGTCAGATGTTCTCTAAAACCTGCTCCCAGGTATGATGTCATAGAGATGAAGGGTATATTGCCATTCATATGTTAATAGAACAATTTTAATATTGTTTTGATGTCAAATTAAACCAAACGAGTGAGTGTCAGTTGGAAGTATGAGACGTCAGTGGCGGTAGAGAACCCCGCAGTTCGGGGTCAACTGTACTCAGTGTAAGCAAAACTGACAGCGACGATCAAAGACGACCTAAGTTCAAAACACAATGGCAATTTATTAGATGACGTAACCGATCCGATTACAACTTGACGTTTTTTGGGGAATTTTCGAGTCCCTCCCTTTTCAGATCATAGCGGGAGTTACCCTAGAAAGATCGGGACCCAAGAAAAACCGGGTCCCTAGAAAAGTCGGGTCCCTAGAAAAGCCGGGTCCCTAGAAAAGTCGGGTCCTTAGAAAAGTCGGGTCCCGAGAAAAACCGGGTCCCTAGAAAAACTGGGTAGAGTTTTCTCATTGAAGCATGGGTGGTTGGTAATTGATTACAGTTCAACGGTATATGGAGATACTGAAGGATAGTGCCGACATGTAGCCTCAGTCCTGTGATTTGACTTCACGCCAAGAATTACAGGGAAGCCATTCGTATGTTCCCTTTGTGGAAAGTAGTTGGATTACAGTCTAATGGTTTCCAGTACACCTGGAATCTGATTTTGGTGTTGTATATGGAATTATTGAAAGTCCTACACTGCAAAGGAAATGATCTGATCCTGGTACAGCTGGTACCATGTATTTATGGTGAATAAAACCATACCTATGTTCATTTGATCTCAATACTGCCTTAACTTGGTTGATAACATTATCTATCCTTCAACTATCTCTCTATTCAGCATTTATATTTGAATGTTGATCTCAGGTGAGTGAAGCTACCTGGGATGTACTGTGTGAATTAAACCAGCAGGAAGGTGTTGTGGTGTACATGTTATGGGCCAGTCCTGACAAACTTACCATACATGGGATACACCTGTGGACATTTAAATATATCGACTAAACTATCGGGAATCGCTATCGCTTTAGCGTAACAATATTTACTATAATTATTGGAAGAATCTTCAATTCGGCAAATAGCGGGACAGTATATGCGTATTTCCCAATTAAACACACAATGCGTAGAAGTCATTTGTGGAATACGATAAGTGGCGTGAGATAGGTTGGGAACGTTTCCCACAAATATTGTTATAAAATGATATATACAAGTCAAATAATGCAAAATAAAGCATGATCGGTGACTTTTTACTGATGAAATAGTCGATGGTTGGGAACGTGTCCCCCAGATATTCTTATAAAATGATATATACAAGTCAAATTGTGCAAAACACAGCATAATCGGCGTCTTTTTATTGATGAGATAGTTGACGGTTGGAAACGTGTCCCCGAGATGATGTTATAATATGATATATACAAGTAAAATAGTGCAAAATTAAGCATGATCGGTGTGTTTTATTGTTGAAATATTTGATGGTTGGGAGCGTGCCCCCCGATGATGTTACAATATAATATATACAAGTGAAATAGTTTTATTTTTATTGATAAAATATTGGATGTTAATTTAACACCGATGTTTGGAGGAAAGTTTGTGAGTTGGCCAGTTCAATTCAAAGCTTGTGACATATTCAGTTTCATAATCAGCTATTGATAGTTGTTTGCATAAATATTGTTGAGTTTCTTCCTGGTGCAATAAACATATATTTAGTTGGGTTTTTTTGATACAGAGAAAGTTGGTTACTCGAGAGTCAATCATGCAGCTTCTCGGGTTCAGCTAGAATGGAGTTCAATGTGGAAAGGTTAGGACCAGATAGATTTACACTTGTGACGGCTGCAAACAGCGTGATGTCTTAAATAGTGACAGCTTTATTTATATCATTAATATATTTTAAAAAACAGAATGCGATCAAGGATGAAACCCTGAAGAGAACCAATGTTTTTTGGAAGAAAACCCAGTGTGTTGGTGTATGACATGCATTGTGAGCTGGGGGGAAATGTAGCTTTGGAACCCTTTGTTGGAGACACCTCTGAAGCCATAGTAAGCCATTTTATGCAGCGAATATCAGTGTCAAAGGTTTTGGAGAGGTATACAAAGGTCGTGATGCTGTAGCTTTTCGATTTTTTGGCCGCTATTGGTTTCTCATTTAATAATAGGACAGCTATATATGTAGAATTGTTAGCACGGAAACTGAGTTGCTTTATGCTAATAACAGCATTCAATTCTAGAAAAAGCAAGCTTTCCAAAAAAATTACTGAGACAAGGGAGATAAGAGATACAGACCTGACCTATAGGTCTGTGGTATTCTAATAGCTTTTCTTCACCAGATTTTAACATGGGAGTTACTTTAGAGATTTTGATAGCCCCTTGAACTTGGCCCCATCGAAAGTAGCTAAGTTTACATGGCTTCGTCCGTTCCTACTACGCCATGCTCTCTCTTACTGAACTTACATATACATGCATTCTGGGACCACACGACTCCATGCATGGGCCGTACGGCTCTATCCGGCAATAAAACAACCCCTCTCCACTCTCTGTCCACTGCTTTTATCAAGTTCGGCAAATAGTTTGATTGCAATGATGAGCTGATCTGTTTGCAATCAGTTTTCAAACATCAACGGCCGGTTGAATTTCTCCAGGGTACCGCCATTATCTCCGTACGGTCACGTGATCCGCATGATACGATACGATGCAACACGAAAGTGTGGATCACGTGACCCGTACAAATATATTGGCGGTATCAAGTAGAAGTTCAACCGACCGTTGATGTTTGAAGGCTGATTACAGACAGATCAGCTCTTCACGACAATCAAACAATTTGGCGAACTCGATCAAATCAGGGGACAGATAGTGGAGAGGGGTTTTTATTGTCAGATAAAGTCATAATGCCCATGGAGCCGTTTGGTCGCGAAGTGCACATGTAAAATTGGCTACCTCGAAAGGAGAGACTAACGAGGTGAGTTAAAAGTATATCAATCAAGTCCGATATAGGTACCAGCAGACACATCCGTATACCGTCCAGCATGTCCAGTACAGGAGATCCGGTAGTCGTGATCTAATATCGAATTTAGTTTGGCGAGGCCAATCATGATGAAAATTAGCAAAAGTGAAGGATATAGATATAACAAAATCAGATCAGTCTTTGAAATGGTTATTATCCTGGAGCAGCCAAAGGCAGTCGATACTCAAGTTGAATCTAATATTTATCAGTCAAGCTGATTCGAACGTGCAGTCAGGCCGATTCAAACGTTCAGCATCATTTTTAGGAGGATGTGTAGATATGTAGGATCCATCAATAGACCAGATATAACGGTGAAAATTAGTGCGAAAGTAGTACGGTTACCAAAGAGACTGGCTATTTATTTTGACCCAGAAGAAGAAGAAGATGTATGTCAAGACAAACAACCTTACTAATTGAAAGCATATATGAAATAATCTCGACTTAATCATTTGAAACTGGAGCAAATATAAAGTTTACCGAGTTTGAATTGATTTACTTGTTACTTTCATGTAGATGTGAGGATCAGAACGTTTCGTTAAGTTTGTCAAAATGGGAAGAGGTTTATGCACACAGTTGATCGGATTTGAAATTAGCGGGTATAACATCGATCAGGGGCAACATGCAAGGGAACCTATACTCTTCGCAATACTATATTCCAGATTTTACAAATGTTAAATTTCAGTGATTTCAGTCAAAACTATATTAGTTTGACTCCGCTCACGGCCTAACCGCAAATGCCGGGGTTTTTGTGGCTACAAAATGTGGCTACATTTCTCTATAGAGAGTGTAATCACATTTTAGATAATGTCTTTTTTATGATAAATAACAAACTGGAATGGCTCGGCAAACACGAATAGTCTGTAAATGTAGCCACTTTCCATGCAGACGAACTCAAAGAATAAGAAAAATATCGGTATTTGTCCAGGCCTTGCACCCACCTCGCACTTACCGATTGATGTCGGATTTATCGGAACCCGCAGGCTTGTCGCAGAATTAGTATATGATTATGATAGGTCATGAAAGTATTACATCCTATAACATCGAATTTTTATTGAAAAAAATAACTGTATGGATGGAAACTATTCACGAATATAAATCCATCGCATGCCGATATTTCGACTTGTTTTACCATAAAGCCGCGCCCCCGCAAACGAGGTTAGCGATTTGATGAAGCAACTCGGCGGCCAATCACAGCTTGCTTAACAAAGGTCGGGTCGTCTGCAATTCGCCTCTTCGAAGATGGTGGAATATTCTTCGGCGATATAGACCACGTTTTAGACAAATCCTGAACGATGTATATAACAAATAGTTCCCATCCATACTTGTTTAACTAAACAGTGAACAAGAACAAACCATGTTTCCATCGAGTGCAGTACACATGCCAAGGTAAGTTCCTGTTTTGAACTGAACGGCCGCGAGTAACTTCACTTTTCTGTGCATACGATGATTTTCGATGTTTGTAAACAAGTTTTTAAATCATTTTGTCGAAGTTTTCAGTAGCTTATTATGCCAGTGAAATGTTTTAATTAAATGTGGCTACAGTCTCTATAGAGAAATGTAGCCACATTTACAAAATGTGGCTACATTTCTCTATAGGGATTGAACGTGGCTACATTTGTAACCACAAAAACCCCGGCATTTGCGGTTAGGCCTCGCTCACCTTACCCTTCAGGCTATATCCCAAGTTGTTTGCTTAGCAATCAGTTCTATTTATTCAGCCCTTCGTCTAATTCCCAAACATGTATTAGCTACCGCACGGACTATCCCGAGCTGATTTACCTCACACGAAAGGATTACTTCCTGTGCTCAGAGATCATGAGCATATTTGTTTTTACTATTCCATTTGTTACATGTATTTGAGTAAAAATTCCGTCCTCGCCAAATAATATTTAAGCCTTCATAGAGTTAATGGCTTTTTCTGTAAACAACAAAAGTTAGTAATGTGTCATGTTGATTCACCATTCCCTGGTTTTCCCTGTCGACCGTATGGCATATCAAGTAAAATTGAGCGCGCAAACTCTTATCAGATACAGGCACTCGGTGAATGTCTACAACAATGTCGAAAACATTTCATGCTAGAATATTTGAACGTTTTCGATGACACTGTCTATACCCGATGCTTGGACAAGAAATCATGTCCTAATTCCTACTTTTACACTTCATGGGATACTTTGGTCGATTTTTCGATTGACTTATGTATGTATCTTTTCTGCAAAATTGAGTAATAGTTCTGCAAAACTGAGTAATACATTAGGAAATAATTATCTGATGTGAAATGAAATACTTGCATAAAAATACAAACAAAAAGAAGAAAAACGCAACGTTTCAGTCACACCCTCGTGGCCGCCATTTGACTGTCCTCGTGATCCTTGACCCACTCACTCACTCCTATCCTCGTGATCCTTGACTCACTCACTCACTCCTGTCCTCGTGATCCTTGACTCACTCACTCACTCACTCCTGTCCTCGTGATCCTTGACTTACTCACTCACTCCTGTCCTCGTGATCCTTGACTCAGTCACTTACTCCTGTCCTTGTGATCCTTGACTCACTCACTCACTCCTGTCCTCGTGATCCTTGACTCACTTACTCACTCCTGTCCTCGTGATCCTTGACTCACTCACTCACTCCTGTCCTCGTGATCCTTGACTCACTCACTCACTCCTGTCCTCGTAATCCTTGACTCACTCACTCACTCCTGTCCTCGTGATCCTTGACTCACTCACTCACTCCTGTCCTCGTGATCCTTGACTCACTCACTCACTCCTGTCCACGTGATCCTTGACTCACTCACTCACTCACTCCTGTCCTCGTGATCCTTCACTCGGATGGTTAAGGAAATATCCTTAAAATGAGCCCAACAAATCGCGGAATGTCAGTGATGTGCACATCAAGATAAATTTGACTTCCTTTGTGTCTGCAACTTGTTTGATTCTACTATTAATTATCTGTGTAACTGGAACTTATCGCATTATAGCACATAAAACAAAGATTGTTTCTCTGATGACGTGAAAGTGCCGACATTTTCCATCTCCCGAAAAATGCGTTCATTGCAGAAGCTAGAAAAGCATGGTCGTCTCAAAATCCAACACCTCTCACTCACCAAAGGCAATATAGACGATCTTCTCGGTTTGGATAATCCCAAAATGCAGGGGCGCTGTGAATGATACATATCCACCATTAGTGGATTTGAAGGAAACCATCGAAAGTCGAAATGAAACATCATGTTTAGACCTGTAATTCAAGATGAAATGACCATTCTCTGACGTCGACAAGAGTGATGATTATAAGCATGCTGGAAACTACCCCTTCCTGATCAGTGATATCGCGGAAGGACATGCATATGGCATATACACATCTCGCCTAGTAGCATTCTCTATGCCCTGTAAATTGTCAGAAACGAGCGTATTATGATTATCAGGGGTGGGGAAAAATAATCCGAAACTGCGGACTATATTCTACATATAAACGAAACAGGAGGCCCGAATTACAAGCGTCTGGTCCATCATTCAATATTCAGCCGCCGTCCATTAAGGAATATCCGCGTCCATAATCCAAATACCTATTCCATACCGAATGACGCAGAGGCCGAAATCTGAACTGCAGTCTGAAGTGGAACCAGTACGCTGAAATCCACACAAGGCATCACTAGTTATTACTAATTATCTGCTGTCGTCCAAAAGGACATCCATGGTAGACTTGATGGATAAAACATGACATTTTATATATCCTTATATACATGTTTACTCGATATGAAATACTTAAAGTAGTATAAGACTATACTGTGAAGTCATGTGGCTCTCTCAGTATGTCGGCACATTTTCCCACTTCCCTTATATGCGTTGTAATTTTTACCTGTATATGGCGAGATTCTGCTAGTGGACGTTTCGTCCCCGAGGCCCGCCCCCTGTACAGACCTTTTGGTCTTTGATATATGTTGGCATTGTGGCAAGTTGATGCTGGGTCGACATCGGGCCTTACAGACTAGTCTTTTGTGTTAAATGCCGTCATTTTCATCTGACGACGATACAGCTCACCAATCCCCAGTGTACGAGGTGTCACAGCGACACAGCTCCCCAATTACCAATATACGAGTTGTTGGAGCATTTCTATCATAGCTCTTCAGATTTGTATCTAATGCCGTTGATGCCGGTGCTAGGGGCCGTGTGGTCATGTCATCCAAGTTGTCACATGAATAGGTACAATAAGAGCGTACCAGAGATTCTTGGTATGTGCTTTAGAATAGGTTAACCAGAAGACTATACTGTGAAGTCATGTGGCTCTGTCAGTATGTCGGCACCTCGTCTCACTTCCCTTATATGCGTTGTAATTCACCATTTTCCTCATAATTAGGCATCCCTAGGGATACTTATGTGTTTGTCAGTTTCTCCTTTCTTCTTCCGCTTCTTCCCCTTCTTCTTTTCCCCACTTTTTTCTCCGTCGGATAACTTTTGAATGCCTTTGTCAATCAACTTTGCATATTGCTCCTGTCTAGGGGAAGACACCTATTATTTTTCAGCTCTGCCTGAAAGTGGATACTTGTGTTTTTTCAACAATTTCTATTATATGCAAATTTTCCATCTGGACCTATGGTGAAGTGACTGTACAAATTTCCATATTCTCATTTGCATAGATAGCACATCAGTGATTGGTTCACAGTCATGACTCAGAAAGTTTACTTTTTGGGGTCAAACTAGTAGATAGCCTTTGGCTCAATATGTGACCTCTGAATCCATTTGCATTTAGAGTACATTCAGTTTCTGGTTTACAGCCATGCCATTAAATTGTGTACAGTATGGTGTATACACATTTCTTCCACAAATGAATTAAAGAGACAGTGGCCTTGCAGATTTTAAAGCCACTGACATAGATACATTATTCCAAGAACATCTCAGTGCCAAATCCAGGAGGTACAGGTAACAAGACCATGATTTTTTATCTTGCTGATACACCTTTAGTTAAAATTGTTGGGGGGGGGGGGGGAGGAGACTCGGTGTGCTTGCCTAAAACATTAGACAAGGCATTGCATACTGATGTGGCTAGTGCCCCATGAGTGCTTTTTATAGGGCCTACTTATCAGGCTGGTACATGTACAAAGAAGTGCTGATAATTTAGTTCGATTGGAATCAGCCCTGCTGTGAGAAATTCAGCGCAGTTATTAGTCTGTTCTTGTCCTATCAATTCAGATTTTTTTGTACGCACATAGGTACATATAATAGCCTATAGGCTCTATTTTTTCTTCTTTCAGTATCTTCCTCGTGTCGAGATTGGCATGTGAGTGAATTTTCATGACCATACTCTATAATCCATTGGGAAGAAATCGCCAAACGACTGACAAGGGATGGCAAAATTTTATTAATCATATTTTCAGCTATAATCCCCCTTAATGTGGTAAGCTCCATAAATATGACATGGTTATTCTACTATATAGGGATTTTAGTCCGGCAGCCCATGACAGGTAATGGGGTTTCCGCTTCTTCTCAGTGTGGCTAATTTTGTCCTTATCCAGCATTGCTCCTTGGATTTCCTTAGTGATTAACACTACGGTGAATGTACAGCTGTCCGAGCCAACAAATCCCGAGGTAGCCGATCAGTTTTCGTTATCTGAAAACGGGGTAGGGGTACTTAAACTACACTAACTCCTTAATTTCTTCTCCAATCTATTCAAACGAGATATAGTTTGCTCATCACTATATTCGTATTCATGTAATAACTAAATTTGAAAGAAAATCTCAAATGAAATTGTAATGAAATATTTCCTTCCACAACTTTCTGGTCAACCGACACGAACCATTGCAACACACCGAACGTTGACGAGTGAACATGAATGTTAATGTCTCTCATGTCTATTCAAATATATAACTTCGTAAACAGGAATGGACAGCGAAATAGTTGGTCGTCTCCAAGTATCTTAGAAAATCGAAATTATGTCCATTATTCTGTAATTAAAATGAAACATGAAAAGGGGATGGGAAAAGATTCCGGCGTGCTGACATGAAGTCATATGCCTTCTTGATCGATATTTCCACATGGCCCCTCTATAGCACCGGCTTCAGCAGTATTAGCTACAAATATCCGAAAGCAATGACGTAACAGCCCTATCAAGTCACCTGATGGAAAGCCGTTGACCGTTAGAGAGAAGAAAAGGTGTAAAGCGAGAAAATATCAGGAGAATGCAAGCACGTATCCAGAACACAAGTCTGTGGGGGCCGACGTCGACCAAGCGCTTCATTCGTCACCATATTAACCACAGTCACAAGCTACAATCACAATAATTTGTACAGAGATCGAGCCTCGGAGACGAAACGTCCACCAGAAGAATCTCACCATATACAGATAACAAATGAACGCAGAATATCAAGGTGGTGGATAAAGCTTCCGGCTAACCCAGAAACTCTGGCTGTGATAGGTGAATATAGGTAAGGGGGCGTGGCATTCCTATCACAGCCCAGATCGCTCCTAGGTTAAATTTTAGCGATAAAAATTTATGTCGCGAAAAGCGGCATTTCGCTGACGAAAATAACGCAACGGGAGAGAAAAAATATGCCAATTTGATACAGTTTGACCGACCTGAGCTTCTATGTCCATGTACCATCTATCACGACTGTTGTGATCAAATGTGTGAGAAAAAACCTGCATTGATTTAAACGTTTTCGCGCCTTTCTGACATCTTGTGAGAATATGACCTTCGCTATTTTGATCTCGTGACCTTTCTGATCACGTGAATAAACACACGTCGCTATTGGTTTAAAACCAACATGGATTCATTTCTTGATGACGTGAGTCAAAAGGTCAACCCAATTCTGCGCATGTCCCTGTAAACTATGGAGAAAGAAACATAACGGTTCTGTTGACAAAATCCGTGTTTGATGGCAGATTCCATCTAAGTAAAGGAGTCATTAGGTGGTTGTCATAGTGCTGGAGATGCCAAATCATATTATTTATTCGATAAAATGCTTTTTGTGCCTCTGTCTCAAATCCCCACGCCGTGTGCAGTTAAAGATCTCGAGCGACTGACGTCTTATTTATTTTTTTCCTTTTCGGTCTGTATAAGTGATTCGGGCTAATAAGGGGTCAGCAACAACAACCAAAAAAAAATAGACTCTTTAGCCGATGTTTTCGGGTTAGCTTCCGGCGTACTGACAATAAGTCATATGACCCCACAGATCAATATTCAGACTGTATATTTAAAAACACCACAATAACCAATAATGGTCCCTATGGTGATATGTATCTCAGTCACGCTTTTATTGTACCTGTTCATGTAGACATCTTGAATGATATGCCTTGAAAGTAAGGCGCCAAATTCTGTGTAGTATCTCAACTATACTGACGCCATAGTTTTCAATAAATAGAGCAGTATACACGTGGAACTTTACAGAAAATAATAGCTGTTAGTTTGACTAGAAAAAGAATCAACACGACCTCGTTCAGGGACGGGATATCCTCATCAATATCTTGATATTTCCAAAAAGACACCAAAAGGAGCAGGAGGGCAGGAGAAGGCACTATCTAGGTGATGTCACAAAAGTGAAGAACGTTATAACTGCAAAACTGATAATGCAAAATTTTAACCGTGACACTTTGCTTCGTGATTTAGTATTAATTATAACGTTCTTCGCTTTTGTGACATCACCTAGATAGTGCCTTCTCCTGCCCTCCTGCTCCTTTTGGTGTCTTTTTGGAAATATCAAGATATTGATGAGGATATCTAGTTGACCCGTGATGCCGAACATTTCGCCAACTTGAAAATTGAAAACTGTTGACCGCTTGAATTCTCTCTTGCAGGAAACAAGCCTATGTTTATGTATACTATGATTTTCTTTTTGAATTTGGTGCTAATACTGTTATATGGAATATGGAATAGGTCTTTGGATTATGGACGCGGATATTCTCTAGTGGACGACGGCTGAGTTATGAATGACGGACCGGACGCTTGTAATTTGGAACATTCTGATTGAAAACTGTTAACAGCTTTTCTCTTGCAGGGAACTCGCGGGAATGCTTCAAGACTTCTTGAAGACCCATATCGCTGGATTATGCAACCACCGCCAGTCGAGCAAAGAGGTTACTTTCACAACCGATCTGGTGATTGCCTTGCTGAAAGCCCGTTTTAACTTTAGTTTATAGGATTAATATCATGTGATTACATCTCCATGATGTTCAAATGAACAGTCACAATCAAAGTGTGACTGAGACACATACTTTGGATACGACTTGACATTCATTTATATAAAGAATAGTGGCCAGTGATCAGGATTTTATGTATAGAACATTGTCTTGCTGACATCGTTGAAAACTGTTGATCGTTTCTCTCTTGTAGGAAAACATACACGTTTGAAATTGGTGCTGTCATACGAAATAGGTCATTCGATTATTTACGCGGAAATTCTGGTACGTACAACGGTTGACTTTGAATGTCGGATCTGACGCTTGTTATCTAGATCGTGTTTCCCTTACCAAAGACTGTAAGCAAGATCGTGTTTCCCTTACCAAGGACTGTAAGCAAGATCGTGTTTCCCTTACCAAGGACTGTAAGCAAGATCGTGTTTCCCTTACCAAGGACTGTAAGCAAGATCGTGTTTCCATTACCAAGGACTGTAAGCAAGATCGTGTTTCCCTTACCAAGGACTGTAAGCAAGATCGTGTTTCCTTTACCAAGGACTGTAAGCAAGATCGTGTTTCCCTTACCAAGGACTGTAAGCAAGATCGTGTTTCCCTTACCAAGGACTGTAAGCAAGATCGTGTTTCCCTTACCAAGGACTGTAAGCAAGATCGTGATTCTCTTACCAAGGACTGTAAGCAAGATCGCGTTTCCCTTACCAAGGACTGTAAGCAAGATCGTGTTTCCCTTACCAAGGACTGTAAGCAAGATCGTGTTTCCTTTACCAAGGACTGTAAGCAAGATCGTGTTTCCCTTACCAAGGACTGTAAGGAAGATCGTGTTTCCCTGACCAAGGACTGTAAGCAAGATCGTGTTTCCCTTACCAAGGACTGTAAGCAAGATCGTGTTTCCCTGACCAAGGACTGTAAGCAAGATCGTGTTTTCCTTACCAAGGACTGTAAGCAAGATCGTGTTTCCCTTACTGAGGACTGTAAGCAAGCCTTCGGCTGTAGTGCCAACGTTCAACTGTTCCCTTCTTAACACTGAATCCTACGATTCTCCGAAAGTATTTCGTATCTTAATTGATGGTTTGGTCTGGTCAAATCTGGTCAAAACCATTTCAACTGCTTCTCGCGCCTGTAAATTCTCCGACTTGAATGGTACTCTGTACTTGTGGGTGGGTATCTTTCAATCTCATCATGTCGAGCAAAGCGCCCACAAAAGTATGCGATAGTAACGAGAATAATTGTACGTCCCGTCTAGCCCAAATGAATCTTGACAGAAGGCTAACCATTTGAATATACGAGCCCCAAAACTGGAACATCTGCCCATAGCGGATTTTGCTAAATTCCAAGAACTGCTAACAAATCTAAGGGTCTCTGAACCATTTCAAGCGAGAAATTATCTGTCATTTCTGAGAGCAATGGATTCAAGATCAAGACCATGTGGCTCGAGCATTGTCTTGTAGCCAATTCAGGGACCCAATCAAGTGAAGCTTTGTAGTGTCTCCATAACGAGTGTGTGTGTTCGCAGTGCCCTGTTATAATATTTTGTTTTCCAAAATCTCATTAATTCTACCGATGCCTACAAATCATAAAACCGATTTGACGAGCAGCTGGTTTGTCATTAACCGAAACTGTCCAAGTTTTCCAATTCCCACTTTGGCTGCCAGTTTGCACTCTATGGCTTTAGTCAAATCACACGTTTCTTATTTTGCCGATAAATTATGTATTAAGATAGGGGAAATCGCAAAGTTACCATATGATTTAATCAGATGGCAATTGTCTATCGAGTAAGGGCGCTTGTGTATTTCCGAGTAAAAGTGTGTCCCTCTATAATGTTCAGACCGAGGGTAAGACAGCCCGAGCGCACCAATGTTTTTAAGGCTTCAGTATCCACGAAAGCTTCTCTCTTGCAGGACACTTTTATGTATACTATGATTTATTCTTTGAATTTCGTGCTAATGCTATTATGTGAATTAGGTCTTTGGATTATGGGCGCGAAAATGCTTTAATGGACGACGGCTGAATACTGAATGAAGGACTAGACGCATGTATTCCAAACTGTCTTAATAAAATCGAGATAAATATATAATATAGCCTGGAAAACGCATTGAACATTCATTCGGACAAATGAATACTTGTCAGTAATGTTGCACTATTCTTCTAATGAATTTGCTTAAAATTAAATACAAAGTTCTTGCCTGTGAACACAGTTGCTATATAAATTGGTAAATATTGATAATATATATGTTGCTTTACGTACTATAAAGCAAGGTATTTCCTATTCATTTGTTGATTTCTCTTAGCATACTTCTTCACAGATGCATATATTAGAAGCGGTAATTTTCTAATTCTCACAAAACGTGCAGTAGGATGCACGCTTCGCTTCTCGTAAAAACGTTATTATTTAGTACAAGTAGTGTTAACTGTATTATTGTGAGTAGTATAGTCAGGTGATAAAACCTCCCCTTTTGCCGGGGGAGGTAACTCTTGCATCCGACAGGTGGCGTTGTGGTGGCGGTTATGGATTTCATCAGCATTGGCTGTGTGCCAAGTTTTGACGACTATAGTTCGGTTAACCTTTGATCTTGTATTCCTCCGCGGTGATGCGGTCATGTCTGGTGGTGATGCGGTCGCGGGAAAAAGCTTCCGCGGAGAAAAAGTAGTCCCCAGACTTCAAATACGCTGCATGGTCCGATTGGGTCGTATGAGGTATCAATGTGAAGCATTTGTGAAGGGGCATCTGATGGGCTGGGTGTGGGGTTGGATTAGCGCCATTCTGCGCATACGCGATGGACCAAGGGTATGGAAATAGACGTGTTGGGGTCTAGGGGAGCCACTAATGGTCCAATTGGGTCATATGAGGTATCAATGTGAAGCATTCGTAAAGGGGCATCCGGCAGTTGGGTGTGGGGTTGGAATATCGGTATTCTGCGCATGCGCAGTGGGCCAAGGGTATGGAAATAGACGTTTTGGGGTCTAGTGGAGCCGCTAATGGTCCAATTGGGTCATATGAGGTATCAATGTGAAGCATTCGTAAAGGGGCATCCGATGGGTGGGAGTGGGGTTGGAATATCGGCATTCTGCGCCTGCACAGTAGACCAAGGGTATGGAAATAGACGTTTTGGGATCTAGGGGAGCCACTATTGGTCCGACTGGGTCGAGTGAGGTATCAATGTGAAACCTATGTGAGGGGGCATCCGATGGGCTGGGTGTGGGGTTGAAATATTGTCATTCTGCGCATGCGCGGTGGACCAAGGGTATGGAAATAGACGTTTTGGGGTCTAGGGGAGCCACTGATGGTCCAATGGGGTCATATGAGGTATCAATGTGAAGCATTCGTAAAGGGGCATATGATGGGCTGGGTATGGGTTGAAATATTGTCATTCTGCGCATGCGCGGTGGACCAAGGGTATGGAAATAGACGTTTTGGGGTCTAGGGCAGCCACTAATGGTCCAATGGGGTCATATGAGGTATCAATGTGAAGCCTATGTGAGGGGGCATCTGACTGGACTAGTGGCTCGGGCGTTGTCACCATTCTGCGCATGCACAGACAGGGAATTGTGAAAAAAAGGGTATGGAAATAGACGCTTTGGGATCTAGGGGAGCCCCTAATGGGCCGATGAGTCGTATGTGGTATCAATGTGAAGCCTATGTGAGGGGACATCTGACTGGACTAGTGGCTCGGGCGTTGTCACCATTCTGCGCATGCGCTGACAGGGAATTCTGGGAAAAGGGTATGGAAATACACGTTTTGGGGTCTAGGTGGGTCACTAATCGTCCGATGGAGTCGTATGAGGTATCAATGTGAAACCTATGTGAGGTGGCATCTAACTGGAGTAGTGGCTCGGGCGTTTTCACCATTCTGCGCGTGCGCAGACAGGGAATTGTGGGAAAAGGATATGGAAATAGACGTTTTCGCATCTAGGGCAGCCACTAATGGGCCGGTGGAGTCGTATGAGGTATCCATGTGAAGCCTATGTGAGGGGGCATCCACCTGGACTAGTGGCTTGGGCGTTGTCACCATTCTGCGCATGCGCTGACAGAAAATTCTGGGAAAAGGGTATGGAAATACACGTTTTGGGGTCTAGGTGGGTCACTATTTTTCCTATGGAGTCGTATGAGATATCCATGTGAAGCATTCGTGAAGAAGCATCCGACGGAAAGGGTCTGGTGTTGGAATATCATCATTCTGCGCATGCGCAGTAGACAAAGGGTATGGAAATAGACGTTTTCGGATCTAGGGGAGCCCCTAATGGGCCGATGGAGTCGTATGAGGTATCAATGTGAAGCCTATGTGAGGGGGCATCCGCCTGAGCTAGTGCCTTGGCCGTTGTTAACATTCTGCGCATGCGCAAACAGCGAATTGTGGGAAAAGGGCATGGAAATAGACGTTTTGGGGTCTAGGTGGGTCACTAATGGTCTGATTCAGTCGGTATGAGGTATCAATGTGATGCATACGTGAGGGCGCATCCACCTGGGTGGACGGGTTTTAGGAATATCGTCATTCTGCGCATGCGCAGGCAGGTCGTAGTATGGAAATAGACATTTTGAGGCCGATATGGATCACTATTGGTCCGAATATGTCTAGGGAAGTGTTATTTTGTAGCTCTCGGGGTGTAGACCACGACTTGAAGGGATGTCCACGTCACCTGTGACGTCACTGGTGACGTCATCAGTGAGAGTAGTAGCGAAAGTGGGAGTTTCGGAGATGCGATGGAGTGCATTTGGAGTAGATAACGGCCTATTTTTCCATCCAACTACCTGGTAGAGTTACCTGTGAGTGTGAGTGTATGCGCGTGTGAGTGAGTGAGTGAGTGAGTGAGTGAGTGAGTGAGTGAGTGTGAGCGAGTGAGTGAGTGAGTGAGTGAGCGAGTGAGTGAGTGAAGCGTGCACAACGCCGGTGAGGCGTCCACAACGCCCGTCTTAACGCATGGACGCACTAACGACGGTGAGTGAATGAATGAGTGAGTGAGTGGGATCCGACTGGACTAATGGTTCCTACGTTTTCATCATTTTACGCATGCGCAGTCTGGCCGTAGTATAGACAGCAGGCATTTTGTGGGGTATCAGTGTCAAGCTCTCGAATGGCTGTCACCCGTCAAGGCCTTATGCCTTAACGCCTGTCTCAACGACTTAAATCCCTAGCATAACGCCTTGACGCCATGATACAGACAGATGAGAGAACAACAACAACAACAAGGATTAGAGAACAACAACAACTTTTTTTTTCATATAGTTTATTTTCCCCTCCATCATAACATACCCACGCCTTGGGTAGGTTTACAATTCAAGAAGTTTCTAGTCCAATCAGAGGCCGCCATTTGGCATTGCATCTGCCATAGTCGTTCTTGTCCGTTAGATGTATTCTCAGCTGCTCTTGTCCAATCAGAATCACACACACACATATACCCGGTGCACCCTGTACCCTATAGCCCGTAGGGCATAGGGGACACCAGGTGTGGGTGCACCGGGTATATGTGTGTGTGTGCCTGCGTACGATGACGTCACTTCCGGGTAGCGCAGGGTCAAAGGTCACTTCCCTGGGTACTGTGGTTTTACATCCGGGTCCTCATCTTACATCCGGGTCCTCATCTTACATCCGGGTTTTTCCATGTTTACTGTTACGTGGCCGGAACCAGAAGACTCACTCACTCACACACTCACACACTCACTCACTCGCTCACCGTCGTTAGTGCGTCCATGCGTTAAGACGGGAGTTGGGGACGCCTCAAAGATGTTGTGAAAGCCTCTCCGAGCTCCAAGAGCTCCAAGAGCTCCGGAGCTCCGAGCCTTGACGGGTGACAGCCATTCAAGAGCTTCATACTGATACCCCACACGGTCCATTTGACTAGGGATGGTCAACCACTCAACAAACCTCCACGAATCCTCAAAATGCCTGCTTTCTATACTACGGTCAGATTGTACATGCGTAAAATGATGAAAACGGAGGAACCATTAGTCCAGTCGGATCCCACTCACTCACTCACTCACTCACCGTCGTTAGTGCGTCCATGCGTTAAGACGGGCGTTGTGGACGCCTCACTAGCGTTGTGCACGCTTCACTCACTCACTCACTCACTCACTCACACTCACTCACTCACTCACACGCGCGTATACACTCACACTCACAGGTAACTCTACCAGGTAGTTGGATGGGAAAATAGGCCGTTATCTACTCCAAATGCACTCCATCGCATCTCCGAAACTCCCGCTTTCGCTACTACTCTCGATGATGACGTCACCAGTGACGTCACAGGTGACGTGGACATCCCTTCAAGTCGTGGTCTACATCCCGAGAGCTACAAAATAACACTTCCCTAGACATATTCGGACCAATAGTGGTCCATATCAGCCTCAAAATGTCAGAATGAGCATGAGCAGAATGACGATATTCCTAAAATCCGAGCTCCGGAGCCCCTGAATGTATTCACCCATGCACTGATAGATACTCAGAATGCGCAAACAAATATCTGAGGCGGATGAATGAATGAGTAAGAATCATATTAGGTCACACCGAGCAAAGGTGGAACTTTCTGAAACGGCGACTTGTGATTGGACAAGAGCAGCTGAGAATACATCTAACGGACAAGAACGACTATGGCAGATGCAATGCCAAATGGCGGCCTCTGATTGGACAAGAGACGTCTTGAATTGTAAACCTACCCAACGCGGCTCCCCCAACGTGGGTATGTTATGATGGAGGGGAAAATAAACTATATGAAAAAACCTGCTGTTGTTGTTGTTCTCTCATCCGTGTTGTTGTTGTTCTCTCATCTGTCTGTATCATGGCGTCAAGGCGTTATGCTAGGGCTATAAGTCGTTGAGACAGGCGTTAAGGCGTAAGGCCTTGACGGGTGACAGTCATTCGAGAGCTTGACACTGATACCCCACACGGTCCATTTGACCAGGGATGGTCAACCACTCAACAATCCTCCACGAATCCCCAAAATGCCTGCTTTCTATACTACGGCCAGACTGCGCATGCGTAAAATGATGAAAACGGAGGGGCCATTAGTCCAGTCGCATCCCACTCACTCACTCACTCACTCACTCACTCACTCACTCACTCACCGTCGTTAGAGCGTCCATGCGTTAAGACGGGCGTTGTGGACGCCTCAACGGCGTTGTGCATGCTTCACTCACTCACTCACTCACACTCACAAACTCACTCACACGCGCGCATACACTCACACTCACAGGTAACTCTACCAGGTAGTTGGATGGAAAAATAGGCCGTTATCTACTCCAAATGCAATCCATCGCTTCTCCGAAACTCCCGCTTTCGCTACTACTCTCACTGATGACGTCACCAGTGACGTCACAGGTGACGTGGACATCCCTTCAAGTCGTGGTCTACACCCCGAGAGCTACAAAATAACACTTCCCTAGACATATTCGGACCAATAGTGGTCCATATCGGCCTCAAAATGTCTATTTCCATACTACGACATGCCTGCGCATGCGCAGAATGACGATATTCCTAAAACCCGTCCACCCAGGTGGATGCGCCCTCACGTATGCATCACATTGATACCTCATACGACTCAATCAGACCATTAGTGGCCCACCTAGATCCCAAAACATCTATGTCCATGCCCTTTTCCCACAATTCTCTGTTTGCGCATGCGCAGAATGTTGACAAAGGCCAAGGCACTAGTCCAGGCGGATGCCCCCTCACATAGACTTCACATTGATACCTCATACGACTCCATCGGCCCATTAGGGGCTCCCCTAGATCCGAAAACGTCTATTTCCATACCCTTTGTCTACTGCGCATGCGCAGACTGATGATATTCCAACCCCAGGCCTACCCCGTCGGATGCTTCTTCACGAATGCTTCACATGGATATCTCATACGACTCCATAAGACCAATAGTGACCCACCTAGACCCCAAAACGTCTATTTCCAAACCCTTTCCCCAAAATTCCCTCTTTACGCATGCGCAGAATGTTGACAACGGCCGAGACACTAGTCCAGTTGGATGTCCCCTCACATAGGCTTCACATGGATACCTCATACGACTCCACCGGCCCATTAGGGGCTGCCCTAGATGCGAAAACGTCTATTTCCACACCCTTTTCCCACAATTCCCTGTCTGCGCATGCGCAGAATGGTGACAACGCCCGAGCCTCTAGTCCAGTCAGATATCCCCTCACATAGGCTTCACATTGATACCCCATACGACTCAATCGGCCCATTAGGGGCTCCTCTAGATCCCAAAACGTCTATTTCCATACCCTTTTTCCACAATTCCCTGTCTGTGCATGCGCAGAATGGTGACACCGCCCGAGCCACTAGTCCAGTCAGATGCCCCCTCACATAGGCTTCACATTGATACCTCATATGACCCCATTGGACCATTAGTGGCTGCCCTAGACCCCAAAACGTCTATTCCAAACCCTTGGTCCACCGCGCATGCGCAGAATGGCAATATTTCAACCCTCACCCAGCCCAACATATGCCCCTTTACGAATGCTTCACATTGATACCTCATATGACCCCATTGGACCATTAGTGGCTCCCCTAGACCCCAAAACGTCTATTTCCATACCCTTGGTCCATCGCGCATGCGCAGAATGACAATATTTGAACCCCACACCCAGCCCATCGGATGCCCCCTCACATAGGTTTCACATTGATACCTCACTCGACCCAATCGGACCAATAATGGCTCCCCTAGATCCCAAAACGTCTATTTCCATACCCTTGGTCTACTACGCATGCGCAGAATGCCGATATTCCAACCCCACACCCACCCGTCGGATGCCCCTTTGCGAATGCTTCACATTGATACCTCATATGACCCAATTGGACCATTAGTGGCTCCACAAGACACCAAAACGTCTATTTCCATACACTTGGTCCACTGCGCATGCGCAGATTACCGATATTCCAACCCCACACCCACCCCATCAGATGCCCCTTTACGAATGCTTCACATTGATACCTCATATGACCCAATTGGACCATAAATGGCTCCCCTAGACCCCAAAACGTCTATTTCCATACCCTTGGTCCACCGCGCATGCGCAGAATGGCGCTAATTCAACCCCACACCCAGCCCATCAGATGCCCCTTCACAAATGCTTCACATTGATACCTCATACGACCCAATCGGACCATGCAGCGTATTTGAAATCTGGGGACTACTTTTTCTCCGCGGAAGCTTTTTCCCGCGACCGCATCACCACCAGACATGACCGCATCACCGCGGAGGAATACAAGGTCAAAGGTTAACCGAACTATAGTCGTCAAAACTTGGCACACAGCCAATGCTGATGCAATCCATAACCGGATGCAAGAGTTACCTCCCCCGGCAAAAGGGGAGGTTTTATCACCTGACTATACTACTATTGTGCATACCGAATAATAAATAATTTACACAATCGATGTTTATATCCCCCTTCCCCTGCCTATGCAGTTGTCAAATTGGTTTTGATTTTTCGTATGTTATACTTCATTTGGTCGTCAAACTTACTTTATTTGTGAAAATGACTTTGTTTGTCAAACTGATTTTGGTTGTCAAACTTGGCTTAGCTGTTAAACTTCTCGTGGTTGTCAAACTGACAGACTGTATGTAATGCGGTGAGCGAAGAATCCAAGGAAGTTAATATAATGTTACCAGTATTAGCACTTTATTTCTAAAAGAAAAACAGTATATTTTACATTGCACAGCCTGAAAAACAGATATCATATCGCAGCATAAAACAAAATTCAAACTCATTGCTTTAAAGAATGTTGTATTAGGATCTTTGTCCTCACACATCAGCTCTCGTAGGTACGATCTTTATATGTGGAGTAGCCGTGCAGAAGGACGATGATTTTAGTCTACCCTGTGTGCAATATTCTCATGTCAGAGTATTATGGGTAAATTGGAGATGTCTGTCCAGAGCTGACTTCCTATATCGGGCATTTTATTTTCTTGTCTATATTCGTTTCGGATACAACTGGAACTCATTGACTTTTATAGGTCGTCTTGAATTTTACAATTGGTAGATATATACTCGAGCTTATTACTGTGATCGTCCTTGTGGTGTTGCCAACTAGATACTATCAGTTAGTCAATTGATGACACAATATGGATGCAATACTAGGAGATCTCCATACATAATATTGTGCATTTTGAAAAGAAAATAGTCCAGAAGTTAGGCAGAAATTATCATATTATTTCTTCACATAAAAAGGTGTACATCTCTGAGCAATACCGAGTTTCGGCGGTGTCTAGTCCAAAATGTGGAACTCGTTGATTATAGTAAGATAACTAGTTGATTATAGGAAGATATTTTTTGGCATTTAGAAAGTGATCGTATAACAGTATTTTCGTTATTTTGGAATTACACTATCTTAGTATAGCACAGATTCTAGTGCAGAAAATTGGCCCAGTCCGGACCGCGATTCGAACCACCTCCACCTCTTGCATATCGCTCCTATTTTGTGGGAGGCCCGTTGGCCGAGTGGTTTCGATCGCCTATATATAATGCTGACGATTAGGTGGCTTACTCTAGGGGTTCTAATCCCGCTCCGGACTATTTTCTGCACCAGAATCTGTGCTATACTAAGATAGTGTAATCCCAAAATAAGGAAAATACTGTTATAGTTCAGTTGATAGGTGGAAATTTCATAGTCCTGGTAAATTAGTCAAAAATTCATATTTCAATCTAAACACCTTCGGAACGACCTTACTACTAATGATTCGCGATCAACAGCTATTACCTGAAAATACAGAAGGGGTTTAGTATGGTCAGGGGACATCACTGTGACAAGACATCAGAGAAACCATAATATATTCTTGAATGCTTTCTCCGTATAGCTTAGGAAAGTAACAGCTCTAATTTTCACTTCTTCATAACAGTTTATATTACATTAGTATCTCATGAGTATCATTAATGTATTAAAATAGACAACAGTATCAGCAGCTCCGTTGGCGTTATATTAACGGTGGGCCGTATACTCCAAACAACAGCGTTCCAAGTCACAAAACCATATTTCCTAAAGGGCCAATCATACAAATAATTGTACAGATATACCGGTACTAATAATGAATGTGCGTAGGTTTATATGCCTCATGAAATCGGAGTACGATGATTGTAAACGTTAAACTATCACAGTCAGTATACAAATATGACAATAAATTAACCTCGTTAAACCATCTCCACAACAAAACTGTTTCACATTTCCAAAGATCTCAAAAAAACAATGAAATAATACTGCAGTTGCAAAAGGGAAATATGTATTCAATTTACAATGTTATATTCAAAGTCAATGCGAACCTATCTTGTAAATATATCATATTGAAGATATACGTGCAAAATAATAACACGTCAATGAAAATTGATATACTTTTTAAATATCTTGCCATTTATTCAATATTCGCTGGGATATTTAATCCGTACCCATGCGAAAACATATGCAAATCCGATCCAATTATATTAATACATTTAAGAAATGATTGTTCGGTATAGTATAATATCCGCCACTAAGCGAATATAGGAAATGATGTTTGAGAAAGAATATTTTATTCTTTATATCTCAGAAATCATGTTTTTATTACATTAATGCCATTTGGAAAGTAAACTCATTTTAATATTCTATTATTTTAAGAGAACGTTTAACCAACTCAAGGGCGGTGAACCAGTGGTTCAGAGTGCTATATTTACCGCTGGCCATATCTCGCCATACACTGAGTGTAGCCGGTTTAAGTTTCACATGTGGACCACCCATTCTTCACTGTAGTGTACTTGTGCTCGGATCAGACCATTCCTGGATCCTAGAGCTGTGCCTTAACAAGAAGGTGTTACCTTAAAAGAATAATTGAATCTTAATAGTATACAACTGATCCACTGACCAACTTGGCATAAGATAATACGAGTGGCCAGGTTATTCGGGTCATCTTCATAAGTATGTATACTCCGTTCGATAATAAGGATTTAACGGTTCAAATATGTAGTACAAAATGTTAAGTATATTTCATTTTACGGGAATAGATGAAGAACTAAAACACGATTGTCATTCAATTTAACATTCCAGCTGTTATTTCGTATTGATTTCCACTGGAACAGTTATCCGCATATTAGAAAGCAATCATCTGTGTTGAAGTTTGAAATTACGCAGATGAATCATACACATTGTATACTATTTATTTGCATCCTCCACTAATTATTTATGCTTGTTTATTTCATTTTACATTTGACTTTAAATATGATATAAATCAAAGACTTCAGTAGTAGGGAGAGTGCACGAAGGCCCTTGTTTTCCAGGGAGTTAACTCTTGGTGCCCATTTTTCCAGGTTAAAGGTATAGGGGACGCCACATCGCCTTTTACCTCTGGGGCGCCAGGGGGCGCCACCAGCTCAAGGTCACGTGGAGGTCAAAAGTAGTTCCGGCAACCTGTAACCCTTGTATTCCTCCGCGGACAGAACGTAGTCCCAAAGCGGAATACGGACTTTACCCCTAAACTAGGGGAAAACCCCTATCAACCCTAGCCAAAAGGGCTAATATCGGTCCCCGGGCTTACTGGGACCTGCCTATCAAGTCAATGGGGTGGGTGCCTGTAAAATTAGGAAACTATAAAAAGCGGAACACGGACTTTACCCCTACAATAGGGGTCTGTATTATACAATATAAGGGAAAATGCCTGTATGGGGTATGGGGATGGTCAATTTTTTTCGTGGGCTTTACTTTGGCTTGTGGGGTCGCGTTTTTCTCGTCTCGCCAAGAAAATGACAATGGGAAGGGTCCAGGAGCGAATCGGTGAATTTTTTGGGAAAAGTCACCGAGGTCTGTATATAGGCCCATAGGCTGGCCATGGGGGGGTATAGGTCCAACCTGGGAAATGCACACACGTTCATTGTGATATGGGTTGCTTGGATTTGTTTTTCACGTCTCGTCATTTAGAACACGATGGGAAGGGTCATAGAGCGAAACGGTGAAATTTTTGGAATAAGTCACCGAGGCCTGGGTAGGCCCATAGCCCTATATTGCATGGCTATGGGTGTATAGGTCCATACGGGGTGGACGTTTTGGGATCTAGGTGGGCCACTAATGGCCCGATGGGGTCGAGTGAGATATCAATGTGAAGCCTATGTGAGGGGGCAACCGATGGGATGGATGTGGGGTAGGAATATCGTCATTCTGCGCATGCGCAATAGACAAAGTGTATGGAAATAGACGTTTTGGGATCTAGGGGAGCCACTAGTGGGCCGATTGGATCGAATGAGGTATCAATGTGAAGCCTATGTGAGGGGGCATCTGATGGGGTGAGTGCGGGGTTGAAATATCGTCACTCTGCGCATGCGCAGTGGACAAAGTGTATGGAAATAGACGTTTTGGGGTCTAGGTGGGCCATTAGTGGGCCGATGGGATCGAGTGAGGTATCCATGTGAAGCCTATGTGAGGGGGCTAGACTAGGGTGTCGTTTCCATTCTGCTGCGCAGGTCACGTGGGTTGTGACGTCACTTCCGGGTTTCACCTCCAAACCCAGAAGAGTTCCAATGTTCTCTTAGACGTCCGGATGTTCAACCTCCGGGGTTTTTCCCGGCCCGGCCCGGCCCGCCCAGGTCGAAGCGCGCGCGCGCGGGTTCTCCGGCCGCGCGCGCGCGTCATCACTGGCAGTGCGCGGCTGAATGCCGGGTCAAAAGGTCAAAGGTCACATCCAGGTCAAAAGGCCCAAGGTCTCCCTTTCGGCAAGGTTCGGAGACAATGTTGCGGCATCGATATACAGAGCTTGAACCCCAAAAGGGGATTGTAAATTAACCTGGGAAGGATGGGCAGTTCCATTTGGACCAATCAGCGGTCGAGAAAAAGTGCCAATGAGCGATCGATAAAAGAACCAATGGACGGGTACTAGAATTTCGCTCACGGCTGCGCCTACATCCAGGTACTAGGATGATTTCGCCTACGTCCGCGCCTACATCCGGGTTCTTCTATGTAGGTGTATAAAAGTGGGAATATTTAGGGCATTGCTGCATTCATTGGCCTATTTATCCTTATTTTGTGCTTAAATACCAGTTTCAGCGGAGCCTACCCAGAGAATCCGTTTGACTTTAAACATTTCGGCATCACTTTTGTGGCCCTGCATGTGGGTGGACAACAGGTCCCAGCCACGGCCTTAACACCGAACTCAGAGCCTGTTTACAGCCACCGGTCAAATCAACCAGAGCGAAGGAAATTTGATCAGTCGGGAGGATCTGACCCCCACCTTAGAGAACGACCATCAGCTGACCCTGGCCAAGCAAGGCAATTTACGGTTGGAAATCCACTTTGCACGAGCCCTCGGGACCACCGTCAATGTGATCTGCTACGCCGAGTTTGACAACATCATTCAAGTGGACAAGGCGCGCAACGTGCTGTGTGACTTCTCCACCTAACATGGATAACCACCGTGCTGGAGAATGACCCAGAGACACGTATGGTCTTTCAAGGGGTGTTCGCCCGAGATGTGTTCCCATTATACCGTGTGTATCCTGCTGCATACGTTCTCAACACGGACCCGATGGATCGGCCCGGTGAAAATTGGGTGGGCGTGTACTTGACAGAACAGCAGGGCGAATACTTTGACCCGTACGGCCTGCCACCCCTCCATCCCGATTTAACAGACTTCATGGATCAAGGCACAGAGACGTGGTGTTGGAACAGTCAAACGTTGCAAAGCCTGGCCAGTATGGTGTGCGGACAATATTGCTTGTTTTACCTGTACCATCGATGCCGGGGAAGACCCTTATCTACCATCGTACAGATGTTTGACGACTACCCCAAGGCCGAGGACCGCGATGTACTCGTATATGACTAGGCCGCCCTTCATTTCAATGTACAAGCCCCGTTCTGGGCTTAAGTTCTTTCAATGTACAAGCCCCCTGTTCTGGGCTTCAGTTCTTTCAATGTACAAGCCCCCTGTTCTGGGCTTCAGTTTTCACGTGGTTGCTCTCACGTTGTTGTTGTTACTGAATAAAAAACAAAATGAGATCTCACCAAAAGAACTATATGAGCATAATGCATGAAACTGGCTTTGAACACCGTATTAGCCAATCAGTGGCCTAGAATGGCGCCAAAGGTAACCCATCCATGTCCAGAAAACATTACCCGGGTGTACAAGAACCCGGATGTAGGCGCGGACGTAGGCGAAAGCATCCTATTACCCGGATGTAGGCGCAGCCGTGAGCGAAATTCTAGTACCCGTCCATTGGTTCTTTTATCGATCGCTCATTGGCACTTTTTCTCGACCGCTGATTGGTCCAAATGGAACTGCCCATCCTTTCCAGGTTAATTTACAATCCCCTTTTGGGGTTCAAGCTCTGTATATCGATGCCGCAACATTGTCTCCGAACCTTGCCGAAAGGGAGACCTTGGACCTTTTGACCTGGATGTGACCTTTGACCTTTTGACCCGACATTCATCCGCGCACTGCCGGTGATGACGCGCGCGCGCGGCCGGAGAACCCGCGGGCGCGCGCTGCGGCCGGGGCGGGCCGGGCCGGGCCGGGAAAAACCTCGGAGGTTGAACATCCGGACTTCTAAGAGAACATTGGAACTCTTCTGGGTTTGGAGGTGAAACCCGGAAGTGACGTCACAACCCACGTGACCTGCGCAGCAGAATGGAAACGACACCCTAGTCTAGCCCCCTCACATAGGCTTCACATGGATACCTCACTCGATCCCATCGGCCCACTAATGGCCCACCTAGACCCCAAAACGTCTATTTCCATACCCTTTGTCCACTGTGCATGCGCAGAGTGACGATATTTCAACCCCGCACTCACCCCCATCAGATGCCTCCTCACATAGGCTTCACATTGATACCTCACTCGATCCATACACTTTGTCTATTGCGCATGCGCAGAATGACGATATTCCTACCCCACATCCATCCCATCGGTTGCCCCCTCACATAGGCTTCACATTGATACCTCACTCGACCCCATCGGGCCATTAGTGGCCCACCTAGATCCCAAAACGTCCACCCCGTATGGACCTATACACCCCTAGCCATGCAGTATAGGCCTATGGGCCTACCCAGGCCTCGGTGACTTTTTCCATAAATTTCACCGTTTCGCTCCGGGACCCTTCCCATCGTGTTCTAAATGACGAGACGTGAAAAACAAATCCAAGCGACCCATATCACAATGAACGTGTGTGCATTTCCCAGGTTGGACCTATACCCCCCATGGCCAGCCTATATACAGACCTCGGTGACTTTTCCCAAAAAATTCACCGATTCGCTCCGGGACCCTTCCCATTGTCATTTTCTTGGCGAGACGAGAAAAACGCGACCCCACAAGCCATAGTAAAGCCCACGAAAAAAATTGACCATCCTCATACCCCATACAGGCATTTTCCCTTATATTATATAAGTCCGTGTTCCGCTTTTTATAATTTCGGGGGAAAATCCTAATTTTACATGCACCCACCCCCATTGACTTGATAGGCAGGTCCCAGTAAGCCCGGGGACCGATATTAGCCCTTTTGGCTAGGGTTGATAGGGGGTTTCCCCTAGTTTAGGGGTAAAGTCCGTATTCCGCTTTTTATAGTTTCGGGAAAAAATCCTAATTTTACATGCAGCCACCCCATTGACTGAATGGCCCTAGAGGAGCGCTTCACTTTGACACCTCACTCGACCCATTCGGTCCACCAGTGACCCACCCCTGTCACAAAACGTCTATTCCCATACTCTTGTTAGGCATTCCCCGTATACATTAGCATTGGAAGTCACTTGGTTGACATGGGACTACATTCTGTTCGCGGAGGAATACAAAGGTTACAGGTTGCCGGAACTACTTTTGACCTCCACGTGACCTTGAGCTGGTGGCGCCCCCTGGCGCCCCAGGCGCCCCAGAGGTAAAAGGCGATGTGGCGTCCCCTATACCTTTAACCTGGAAAAAATGGCACCAAGAGTTACCTCCCTGGAAAACAAGGGCCTTCGTGCACTCTCCCTACTACTGACTTCGGTTCAAACAGTGATATGCGCTTTGGAGGGGTATTGATAAACTCCCAAGTGAGCACAAATTACTCTAGATTAATTAGATGGAAAATAATAAATTGGATCTTGTCGGTAGTTTCAATCTTCTCAGATTGAAATTACTGACCAAACATTTTCAATTGAAAATCGAGCTATCACATTGAAAATTTCAGTTTATTAGGCTCTATTAAATTCATTGTTTTAATGTACAATAGATTTTTTTTTTTTTGATTTTTTTTTTTGTCAAACGTTGTAAATAAAGATTTAAATGTCAATCTAATGAATTAATATAGTACATGCTCATCTGGATAATGAAGACGAGGTCATATACAGGTATGCAGTATCATCTAAAATATTGATGCTATAATACTATCACAAGCTTCTCGTTCTTCTTGTGTGAGAATTGATTGTCTGTTTGGCATCAAAAGCAATAAACCGGCTACCTTCCACACTTTCCCAGAAAAATCAAGTGAATTATCAACCTATCTTTGATGTTATAATTATTCATGGTATGTCACAATGTTCGATTGTAGGAAACAGCAAAATGTATGCTCCATCGCACACAAATAAAACCACATTTTTGCTATTTCTCATAAGAAAAGCAAGAGATTGCATTTCAGAATTATACAATCTGGTTTAGTCAGTTGAAATTAATTTCATTTTTAATGTCATCCATTATCGCTAACATGATTACATCCGCTGAACCTTTCTAGGTGATCAATGTTGAATCCTATGGAACGAAGTGTTGACGGATTACTTCGAGAAGTCCTTGGACAGGAGGACTTTTCCGAATATGGCAGGCTCTTTCTTCATTTCTTCTGCGGCTGCGGCTATAGGTGTAAGCTCAGTTGTCATCCCATGATCTCTGGAGCTCTTCTTGTCCGGGCGATGGAGGTAAATTTGAACCACTCCGTTGGCACTTCCTAAACCAATCAGCATAAAGCTGTTGTTGTAGGAAAATGTAATATCCCAGATAGAGTTGTCTGTTATAAGGTTACCAATGCTGAAAAACGAGAAATCGAAATGTATCACTACCAATACCCACATATCACCGAATAGCCGAATAGAATAACTGAATAATAATGGCAAAGCAACGAATTTACAATAGAAACTGTGAAGTAATATAAAAGCAGAACAGAAGCAGAGTTTAGCTGAAAGAACACTCGAACCCGAAGCGACCGGAGTACTAAACGCACGAGTTTAACGTTCTTTAAACTTGGACCTCGAAGTCGAAGGTGATAACAAACTTACACAATGGTTGTTTTGTCTCCCACCAGTTATTGTTTCTGGTCACTTTACGATTCAAAGTTTTTATTTACTCTCAGTTTTCGTAACAATACAAGATCAAAGCGGAGAGAATTTGACTGCCGGTTTTTGGTTTGATCGAAGCGCAATCCGTTTATGTCACCTTACAGGCAACGACAGACCTTTTCGTTGCAAAATATGTTTACAGATCAATTATTTTGGATGTTTTGGATGTATCACGCTTGTTGTCTCCCTCAGAATAATTTTCAATGATCGCATCCCAAAAAGATGAGATTTCAGACATATAATTCAAGTAATCTTCAGGCATTATTAGTATAAAACTGGTGAATATTTTAATGAATGGATACTTTGTAAAACATTTTTGATACCGGTACCCAAATCTGAGTTTTACGAAACAACCTTCAAAAGGTATTCACAGAGAAATATAATGAGCTCATATTATCACCTGTTTTAGGAACAAAATTGCTAAAGAATTATGGAGCATATACGTCAGATCGCCCAAAGGTAATGACGGAGTATTCGTTCAATATAGACACCGGTACACACATCTGAATTTTGATCAAACTACCAAAGGGGTTCACAGCGAGATATAATGAGCTCTTCTTGTCATATGTTTTCGGGGGGGAAAAATGCCAAAGAATTATGGATCATATCAAGTACGCATACCTTATATCGCCCATAAATAATGATGGGTATTTGTTCATTAAAACTGCCTATTTTGAAAATAGTGACAAAATGGTATTATTGGTACTTCTTAAATATCACTGATTTGCAAGTTCGAAGATATTATTTGTCGAAAGTGAAATCCTGAGATTTCTTCAGATCAGTGGGAAAAAGGGAGACAATTCCCATCTCTAATTCACAACTCAAGTTGGAAATATGCAAATCAACCGTATCATTGGCAAGATGGCCTGTGTATAATTCATGTATATTATCATCAGGTATTGGACTGACAGTCGTTCATATCACGCAACTCATTCGTAGCTTCATCAGTGTGGTCATGAAATTCCTAACGTGAATATTGTTAATATGTGTGTTTCTATTGAAGCAGGTACAGGTCCATATGTGGAGCACGATGACCACACAGTTGGTAAAAAAAACTTACTAACCGGCTAGTAAGCTTGTTACCAACCGCTGATCTTTCTCATGAACACTGGAGTACATAGGAATCCCGTTGCAAACCAGATCATTCACGAAAAAGGGTACCTCGTGAGAGACTATAATAGAGTCAGTTTGTAAACCGTTGTACTCACCATTCTCCAGTTGTCAGATCATGAACTGCTATCATGTTAGTTTCCTGGCCTTTACAAGCCATGACCTTGCCGTCGTCGGAAACATACAGATTGTTGGCCATGCTCACCCGATCTGGTTTAAACGATCTCACCAACTTTAGACTGGCCAGATCATACAGCGCCACGAATCCTATGGGCATAAGCAAATCAATGAATTTAATATTTGAACCGCGAATTTCCTCGTGTTTTATTAAGTTAATTTGATACATATAAAGAAGAAAGTCCAGCTGTCATATATTTTCAAAAGATACCCGACTCTCCCATTTTCACTCGTGCAATAGGAGACGCATCATTCGGGAAGTCCACGCCTCGTCACAGGCAGCTGTTCCCTCTTCCGCACTGGGGGCAAGCTTCCATTAAGTTAATATTGAGAAATACGGAAAATATCCGTAAATATAAAACTAAATCCTCTTGGCCGCCGTCTTTTACGTATTTTGTGGCGATATTTATTTCATAAAACTTACAACAGTTTCAGAATCCTTCAGCAAACAGAAACAAATATATTCCCCAAAACGAACTTTCGGCAATGTTGAAACATACAGATCTTCCCTCCAGTTAGTCAGCGGAGGGAGGGAAAGTTAAACAGCCAAGCTTTTGTTCTCGCTCAGGGTGGACTTCCTCAATAGAAGTGCTTATCAATATGTATCGGTTGCTCTTTCCATAATATTGCTATGGAAAGGAATACAGCAGACGAAATGGAGTAAATGATAATTTACTAAGACATTTAGGACCTAGCACATGAAATTCAAGTCTTTCCTTGCCCACAACATGCAAGTAATTGGACGACTGTGTATGGCATGAACATCTGGAATTCCGTCGTCACGCATTTATTGGACCAACTCATTGTTATACTGGCGAGAAGTGAATCAATTTGTAATCCAGGATAAAATCCCTTATTTTTACGTCATCGCGTGCAATATTTCATCTGGAGTATAGTAGAGGAAAAGTAGATAATTATTTACTACCGTAAATCAGCAGTAGAGATATACCACAATGAAGTAGAACACATTGTACCTCTCAGTGCATTCGGTCTTCGCGGCGAAACTTAATCTTGTCCCATCGTTTTATACTACTATCTCAGCTGTTTTGCGACAGTAAATAATGATCTATTTCTTAATTCTATCCAAATGATTTTTTTTGTAATTTAAAATCATGTCGCTACACGAGACAGTTACTATCTCTTAAATATAATGAGTATGGAAATGAGGAAAAGGAAATATCAGAACAGGCTTGAAATCCGACATCTATAAGGCACTCGCCGTTCATAATGTATCCACATCAATAAGAAAACCTTTCTCGTTCGTCTCTATCAATTGCAACACATATAAGGGAAGGGAACACCGAACTAAAAGTATGATCGAACTGAAATTTAATGAACGTGCATTAATTTCTTGCAAGGTGAAGATTTTCATTGGTGCAGGTGTACAAGTAAAGAAAAGCTTAGTAGAAGGGACATTATTTTCTCAGACATTTTTTTCCTTTTACACTGAGGTTCCAATCTTTAATTCTTAATTACAGCCAGCTATTGGAGATAAATGTCCAACATGTTATATGGAGGATATTGTGTTCCAATCAAGCTTTGACCGTGGCTGTTTATTTGAACAGCTTTGTCTGAGGTGAATATAACGACCGTCCCATAGTTCTCAGTGCGTGAGGACATTGTGGGATAGTCTAGTCCATTTCCCCCACATCTACCAAACTTGTGAGGCAGTTATGTCTGAAGGTGTCACCTATCATGTGGGGAACTAGTGGATCAGTCATTTTGACCTGAGTCATCCGTGACGAGCCCTGAAGCGCAATATCACGATATCGTGTGGGTGCTTAATATATCAGGAAATATTTTTAGAATATACGTGTATTTGTACATTTTGATTGTTCACTGTGTATTTTTATCTGGTTAACGGGAAACGGGTGGTTCTGGGACAGTCATTTCTGAGTCAAACTGGTGGTTCTGCATGGGACAGTCATTTCTGAATGGGATAGCAGGGCGCCCTGCAATATCGCTACATGTGGGAAATTTATGGGAGAGATATCAATATGGGGATCGTGGATCAATTGCTCAGCGTTTACGATAGCCTTACACAAACCGCACCTACTCTGCTCTATAGACATCCCACACTTCATCTCCACATAACTAAGTCTCACACATACCTCACAGGTTACTGCCTAGAGTACTGTTTTCTAATGGTTGCCACGTAGTTTGTCCACCTGAAATTCTCACCTGAACTGTACATCGTTTCAAATTATGTACTCACCAGAATTCATCCCAGTCAGAACTGAATTTGTCGCTTTGGAGAAATTCACAGACAAAGTGTCATTGCCGTCGTAATCGGGAACAGATAACGCTTTCCCTTATGAAATAGAAATGTGTTGAGTAAATGCCTGTAACAAAATCATTGATGACTACATATAAAAAGGGTCTATTCTCACAATACGATTTGTAATAACAAATCGGCCCCGATTTGTAGCACGTAAATCGCATGAAATGGGACCTCATCTATTTCGTACTTTAGTAAATTCGTTCGAGTGTTCTCACGATGCAACTGAGTTGTATGATACAAGCTGTTACCAGAAATCTCACCGCGGAAATGGGCCTTCAGTAACCCCTAATTACCCTGAAATATTTCTCACGCCAGTCAGAAATTTATAGCGCCAATTTCGTTATGACTATCATGCTTGACGCTGCGAAATCGATTTCTTGGCAACCTATCGACAGATTTTTCTGAAGTAACCTGCGGGATAATAAGTGCTTCACATTTGCCTAGTTTGGCAGATTGATCAAAGACATTTCACCACTACAAGCTGCCAAGATTCGAAGTCAGCAAAGTCACATGACCAGTCACATAGCTTAGTGCACACCTACAACAGATTTTTACCTAGTGAGTTTATCAAAATATATATAACATACACACCAGTGCTAGTTTCCCAAACAGTGGCAGTTGTCTTGGTCTTCACCGTTGCTGCCAGATATTTGCCATCCCAAGATAGACTTGCGTCATTTGTCAGGTAACATGATTGTTTCTTAATTTTTATATCTGGCAATCTCTTCTGGTTCTGCAACATATTTACGACAACATCGATAACTTGCAAATCCTGACCCCAGTCATAAGCTGGAAATACATGCACTTATAAAGACAACGATTCCAAGCCAGAATCTTTCTGCAAACATTCATCTCAATAAAGTACAAGCGTCTAGTCCGTCATTCAACATTCAGCCGTCGTCCATTAAAGAATTTCCGCGTCCATAATCCAAAAGTCTAATTCATTTTATAGCATTAGTACCAAATTGAAAGAAAAACAATGATAGTATACAAAAACATAGGCTACTTTCCTAAGATTCGTGTATTTAAATCCAAAAGGATATTTAACGAAACTGCAGCAGTTCGTATTTGTGAAGCTTATGTCCCTCCACCAACCTCGCAAACACTGGTGAACCATCATTTTAGATACAATATGCATAAGAGTCATGTAAGAATATGGGCACTCTATGATGAAATTTAGGTAAGCTGTTGTTCTTATAATCTAAATTGCAATAGTTGAAGACATAGATATCCTAGACTTATATTCTGGACCTTGGAGTAGCATTAACATAGATAAACGGGGCGTATGGGATAGCTTTCTGTAGAAAATGAACAATTTTACAAATTAATAAAGGAAATGCTAGAGAAGGTCTAAAACATATAAAACCACTGTAACATCCTCATTAGAACATCAAGAAAATGAACATAGATATATGTTGAACAGTTTTAGTGTAATCCTGCTTACATGGTTTCATCAGAATTTCAGAAAGTTAGAAATAGTCCCTGAAATGCGAAAACACAACCACATGAAAACTATGTGTGATGTATACAAGCGAAAAACTCCTTTGTGTGTGACGTTAATAAAGCTAATAACGTTTTCAATCCAAAATCTGGAAAACCATATTTTTCTAGATGAATACATGTTGAAATATCAACCTGAGAAACATAATGATGCTCACTTGCATAAAAATGAATTTATGGATAGTCAAAATGTATACTCCTTTGCCTATTTTGATAGTTTTCAGGCATTTATAGGGAGAATTTTCTGTTATAACATTAATATGACACGTCACTGGAAAGTTATATTTTCAAACAAGATGTTATAAAGTTTGATTATTGGAAAGCACCAAGTTTGATTTTATTTTGAGGTGTCGATATTTTGTCACAAGAGATAAAAACCCTGTAAACAATACCAAAATAGGCCGTCGGGCACAGTTGATTATCATAGATTAATTTTTATATTGTGCTGACGACTATCGTAAGTTTTCACAGGTTGATATTTCTGTATATATTCTTCAAGAAAAATCTGGTTTGATAGGTTTTCGATTGAAAATATATCAGCTTTATTACCGTCGCACATAAAGGAGTTTTTCGCACGTAATCATCACACATCCATTTACCAGGTTATCTTATGAATATGATCAAAAGGATGCTTTAGGCGTATGGTTAATACATGTAGTTGTTGAAATGGGATCCTGCCAGTGAAAAGTTTAATGAACGCACAGGTGGATGGAGAGTTGCGAACCAGTAGCCCATCTCCCCTTCCCCTCCTGCATTTTCCCAAGGGAAATCTGTCATGGTGACGAAACAATATAAAGAAATCCATAAAAATCCTGAAATACTATATTTTACTTTACCTTGATGTCAAATGTGAGAATGATGCTGATATCGTCAGTGGCGTTTGGGGCCACGGCAGCAACAGAACCATCCCTGCTGACGATAATGGTCTCCAGAGCTCCTAAACCCTGCACGGGGATTATCATCTCCACTGCGTCTGACAGGCAAAAATATCACCAATTATAAACATATATAAAGGAGGTCAGCAACAGTTGGTAAAATAAATTTTGAATGACATTTAGAATACGGGAAACAGAAACGCTCTCTGGACAACTACTCAACTTGGAGACATTTTGCAAATTTACCTAACCTTATAGTGCTGCCAGTCCGACTATCTCTTTGACCCTGTATATACATGTACATATGCAATATAAGTTTCAGTGTAAGCACCATATCTATATTCCCGTTAGGCAATATCAGAGAAGAAGCTCAAGTTGCTGGAACTGAAAGACAAACACAAGGCGAAATGTTCTTGGTTTTGGTCATTTGTTAAAATGATCCACCGAGAACAATGTGTAATGCCATAATCGGGGCATGAGTAACAGATATATTATGTGTTTCCGTATGTTACACGCCCCAAATTAGCAATTATTTGTAACACAAAAAGTAAAGGGAGGTATAGGGAGGGTTTTATAAAAACTGTATGATGAAATCCACACCCACTTATTTATTTCTAGACAAATTGTAGACATTACCAGAACGAACAAGTGCTTCGTTTTCCACAGACGAGTGATATATATAAGGCGATAACTCTTGCCTAAACAAATCTATTCCTACAACCAAAGCGACAATGTGAAACACTCAATGTACATTCATTTTTACTTCATCTCTCACGTTTAGTCAAATCTTTCCATACCACATGAAAATACAAATCTATTCTATACTGACATAAATAGCAATATGTGGCATTAGGGCGCCCGTTATATAAATAAGATCGCTCTCTCGCACTTGAATCTGAAGTTATATTTAGCAGGATGTCATGAAAATATATACGTAAGTTGTAATCCAGAATGCCTCTCTTCCATCTTGTAAAACGAATAAACTCCACGTCGGCTGAAGCCGCATTTGTATATTTTGAAGGTTTTTTCGAACTGCGCATCGTTGACAGTGAGGAATCAGGGGTGAGTATACACGAAAGAAATGGCATTTCTGTATTATACGGTCGATAGACGTATTTTTGTTCGATTGCAAATGTCAGCTTGAAGTCTTGAAAATGACCTACAACCCCTATTTGTGTCGCCGATGGCATGTTTTAAAGCCGCGAAAATATCTTCTTTTTTCGGGCTTACTCACCTCTGATTCATCATCTGATGTCATTGGTGTCAAACAGAATGGCAAATTAATGAAACACAATGTTGTATTGATAGAACACAAATATGTGTGTAATGTAGAACACAAACTTTTGGGTTGTGAACACAATACTTTGTTTGTACAACACACGTTCATGCTGTGTAACACGAGTTTGACTTGTGCGTACAACACAAGGCTGTGTACAAAAATTAAACGCAAGGCTATGTGTTAATACAACACAAGATAGTGTTGTTGAAATAGAATATCACTGATGTGTTGCAAAGAACACCTGTATTGTGTTACAAAGAAAACATTTGTATTGAAACAAGTTTAGTTGTGTGTATATGGTTTCATACAAGCGTCTAGTCCGTCATTCAATATTTCAACCATAGTCCAAAGACCTAATTCATATAATTACAACACATATAAGGGAAGTGGGAATAGGTGCCGACATACTGACTGCGTCACATGACTTCACAGAATAGTCTTCTGGTTAACCTATTCTAAAGCACATACCAAGAATCCAACGATTCGTGATATGTGTTGTATCTCAGGTACGCTTTTATTGTACCTGTTCATGTGGCAACTTGGATGATATGACCACACGGCCCCTAGCACCGGCATAAGCGGTATTAGATACAAATCTAGAGAGCTATGACGGAAATGCTCTGACAACTCGTATACTGGTAATTTGTGAGCTGTGTCGCTGTGACAACTCGTACATTGGAGATTGGTGAGCTGTATCGTCGTCAGATGTAAATGACGGCATTTAACACAAAAGACTAGTCTGTAATGCCCGATGTTGACCCAGCATCAACTTCCCACAAGTGCCAACATATATCAAAGACCAAAAGGTCTGTACAGGGGGCGGGCCTCGGGGACGAAACGTCCACCAGCAGAATCTCGCCATATACAGGAAAAAATTACAACACATATAAGGGAAGTGGGAAGAGGTGCCGACATACTGACTGCGTCACATGACTTCACAGAATAGTCAGCTGGTTAACCTATTCTAAAGCACATACCAAGAATCCAACGATTCGTGATATGTGTTGTATCTCAGGTACGCTTTTATTGTACCTGTTCATGTGGCAACTTGGATGATATGACCACACGGCCCCTAGCACCGGCATAAGCGGTATTAGATACAAATCTAGAGAGCTATGACGGAAATGCTCTGACAACTCGTATACTGGTAATTTGTGAGCTGTTTCGCTGTGACAACTCGTACATTGGAGATTGGTGAGCTGTATCGTCGTCAGATGTAAATGACGGCATTTAACACAAAAGACTAGTCTGTAATGCCCGATGTCGACCCAGCATCAACTTCCCACAAGTGCCAACATATATCAAAGACCAAAGGTCTGTACAGGGGGCGGGCCTCGGGGACGAAACGTCCACCAGCAGAATCTCGCCATATACAGGAAAAAATTACAACACATATAAGGGAAGTGGGAAGAGGTGCCGACATACTGACTGCGTCACATGACTTCACAGAATAGTCTTCTGGTTAACCTATTCTAAAGCACATACCAAGAATCCAACGATTCGTGATATGTGTTGTATCTCGGGTACGCTTTTATTGTACCTGTTCATGTGGCAACTTGGATGATATGACCACACGGCCCCTAGCACCGGCATAAGCGGTATTAGATACAAATCTAGAGAGCTATGACGGAAATGCTCTGACAACTCGTATACTGGTAATTTGTGAGCTGTGTCGCTGTGACAACTCGTACATTGGAGATTGGTGAGCTGTATCTTCGTCAGATGTAAATGACGGCATTTAACACAAAAGACTAGTCTGTAATGCCCGATGTCGACCCAGCATCAACTTCCCACAAGTGCCAACATATATCAAAGACCAAAAGGTCTGTACCGGGGGCGGGCCTCGGGGACGAAACGTCCACCAGCAGAATCTCGCCATATACAGGAAAAAATTACAACACATATAAGGGAAGTGGGAAGAGGTGCCGACATACTGACTGTGTCACATGACTTCACAGAATAGTCTTCTGGTTAACCTATTCTAAAGCACATACCAAGAATCCAACGATTCGTGATATGTGTTGTATCTCAGGTACGCTTTTATTGTACCTGTTCATGTGGCAACTTGGATGATATGACCACACGGCCCCTAGCACCGGCATAAGCGGTATTAGATACAAATCTAGAGAGCTATGACGGAAATGCTCTGACAACTCGTATACTGGTAATTTGTGAGCTGTGTCGCTGTGACAACTCGTACATTGGAGATTGGTGAGCTGTATCGTCGTCAGATGTAAATGACGGCATTTAACACAAAAGATTAGTCTGTAATGCCCGATGTCGACCCAGCATCAACTTCCCACAAGTGCCAACATATATCAAAGACCAAAAGGTCTGTACAGGGGGCGGGCCTCGGGGACGAAACGTCCACCAGCAGAATCTCGCCATATACAGGAAAAATTACAACACATATAAGGGAAGTGGGAAGAGGTGCCGACATACTGACTGCGTCACATGACTTCACAGAATAGTCTTCTGGTTAACCTATTCTAAAGCACATACCAAGAATCCAACGATTCGTGATATGTGTTGTATCTCAGGTACGCTTTTATTGTACCTGTTTATGTGGCAACTTGGATGATATGACCACACGGCCCCTAGCACCGGCATAAGCGGTATTAGATACAAATCTAGAGAGCTATGACGGAAATGCTCTGACAACTCGTATACTGGTAATTTGTGAGCTGTGTCGCTGTGACAACTCGTACATTGAAGATTGGTGAGCTGTATCGTCGTCAGATGTAAATGACGGCATTTAACACAAAAGACTAGTCTGTAATGCCCGATGTCGACCCAGCATCAACTTCCCACAAGTGCCAACATATCAAAGACCAAAAGGTCTGTACAGGGGGCGGGCCTCGGGGACGAAACGTCCACCAGCAGAATCTCGCCATATACAGGAAAAAATTACAACACATATAAGGGAAGTGGGAAGAGGTGCCGACATACTGACTGCGTCACAT
>JAVTVY010023831.1:0-88813 GCA_036873755.1 Hanleya hanleyi | reverse complement strand
ATTGACCGAACCGCCACAAGGTTTATGCGCCAATGAAAAACAAGCAAAATATTTGGAAAGGATTTGTATGTTATTATGCCTTATGATGACCAGATTATGACAGGAAATAAACAGAAATAGGCATAAAATGAATAAGAAATACTCCAAATGGCGGCGATAGGAACGGCTAGTACACCTACACAAGAACGTGTACAGCTACAGTTACAACATATAAGACTCACTGATTGCAGGGCCAGAGCATGTAAGAGTGCAACACGACCTAGCGCGGAAAATAACACATTCTTCAGTTGAAGGCTCGAAATTGGGGTCATATCATGATAATGTCGCACCAAAGTTGATGAGAAAACACGAAAAACAACTTAATTCAACGACAGTGAACTCTTGTCAGTAAGTATTCATCCAGAATCGAACAAAATCACAATAACTCCGTAGGCCCACAACACCGTGGACAGAATGGGATTTTCAGTGCTTTAAATACTGCCCAACATGAATATGAGATGGAATATGACGATATAATATATACAAAGTTAATGTAGCATATAAATTGGTAATACTACATGGTTCCGTAAAACTACTTGCGAAGAACTTGTGCTGAATAATACACGCTAATATGATGCCACTTAGAAAGCAGGTAACATTTTTTTCCCTAGGTACCGGTAATTCCAATTATACCTTCGATATACAATGCCCAGATGTCCCACAGATTAGTTTCATGTAAACTAGAATGAAAGTAACTCTGAAAAGTGAAGTCATTGTGATGTTCTATATTTCGGTACAGGTTATACCATCGTCAGGAATCTGGTATGCAATGTGCTGAGTAAAAACTGTGTGTTAATCGAGTAGATCGCATTCATGTCAAGTGCCTATGGAGCTATAACATAAGGATTTTTAGAATTATTGAAAACGGACTGAATTTTCTAACTGTGGTATCCGTACATCTCACATTAGGATAGAAGTAAGAGAATCTGCCACAACAGAACCATTTATAGGTATTCATAGTCGATCCAAGTTGAAATACATGTAGGCCCAAAGAAAAGATGGACCTATCATATTCACTGGTCGGACGGCGAAGGGTGCTCCTTAGGCTGGAGATTATGCTTTTGGTGCAACCCAAACTCATGTCAGATCAATTCTAGCAAAAAGACAGCTTTAAAATTGCCTTGGAGATAATTCCCGATAATATGTTTCCAAATCCACCCCAATTCTCAATTTATCAGATAAACTGCTGCCATTTACAAAAAAAGTACGTTGACCCCCCATTTTAATTCATATTTCACAGGAATTATATAAGTTCTGTTTTATATGGCCAATTAAAGTACATTTGACCTTGGAAAATCATTATAATGAGCTTTAAACATAATAATGGACTCTTTTCTCTAATAACGCAATATGTCCATGAATAGTATGGTGATGATCCCCTGTTTTCATTTCACGAGTTGTCTTATCTTAGCTATTACTGGAAGTTTAATTACATTTTCAATTTTAAAAATGACCGTAATCTACTCTCTTATCAGGCGATGAAGAGCGAGTCTACTTGGTCGGGCTCTTGTATTCGCATTCTCCCAGAAGGGGGTACAAGTATACTTGGACATGTATTGGTGGCTCAGTATTAGTTAAAGCTTTTGGTATATATATTAATAGTTCGCTTTTTGTATTGCTACTTTTACCTATATAAGAGGAGATATTGACCGGAATACGAAACTCGAGGAGTTGTTTTGGATAAGAAAGAGAAGGGAAAGGATCAAGGAGTCTTAATCCGTGACAGCTAAAGTTTTAAACCTCACATTGAGCATATACTGTCTTTTATAATCTTGAACTTTTTGCAAAATAATTGTAAATCCTTCTCCAACATCTCTACTATCAATCAGTATATACATCTACAGTGAGAAGTAGGTTGGAATACTGTTCTTATATTTGGTCTCCCCACTAGATTACATTATCGGAACACATCGAACTGGTACAAAAAAAAACAAGCTGTGAAACGATTATGCTATAAGACCTTCTCAGAATATATGACTATCAGGTTATCTGTTTAAAGTTACGATCTTTTATTTTAGCATCGTTGCGTAAATAGCACTTCTGACTGAACATACCTTGTTTGCAACATATTTTATTGTGCACCAACAAGACATTTACATGAAAAGGAATTGTTTACCCCAGAAACTTAAATTTTAATTGGAAGTAACTATGTTTTATTGTGAAGTCGGAATCATTTCAAGAGCCAAGATATATTTACATTCCCTAGAGTCTGTCAAACCAAACCGTAAATCACGCAAAATACAAATAATGTATTCATAAGTATTTATTCATACCATATAAATTCACATGTTCGCTATGCTATTTTAGGTTCGAGCCAGTCTTGTTGAAACTTGACATATGTATATATAGTCCATATTATGGTTAGGTTCATGCAATACAAGCATTGTGGGACAGGCCTTCTCCACGATTGATTAAAATCAAGATAAAAGATCAAATCTGGTGAGTGAGTCCGAAATATCATTTGTGAATGCCATGTTATCCCATGAGTAAGAAACGAGCTTTGGCAATATTATGAGGATTCTAGAACCCCCCCCCCCCCGCACTTTATGTTACAGTTTATCTTACTGACGATTCATTGTTGACATCTTAAGCATATTTGCACTGAAAAATTGAACTTCCTTAACATGAACAGGGATAGGGATAATAAGCAGTTCTATTCAACAAGCATGAGGCCTGGAAAACTACCCACTAACAAATTCAAGTGAAGGGGCTTAAGAAAAAGGGAGGCCGAGTGAATTACCTTCCTTAAATTTCAAAACAGCTGAGTTCGCGGGAAGCAATCTACATCCTTTGAATATTATAATCTAGCGCCAGTATAATTGTATTGTAGACCCAAGAGCAGACTCAACTATTTATTCACAATGCCCGTTGCTACCATTGTTACTAGTCTTACCGTACTGTTTATCGAAGTCATTGGTTGAACTTTTGAATCTCCGGTTTTGCCGTACCCAGTCTGATGATGGCTCCTAACTTTTATCTCTTCCGGAGTCAGCCATCTTGCGTAAACTTCATTGATAGAAATTTCACCCCTATCACAGGGTCTTTGTCTCTCAGGAACTGTGTTCAGCAGTCTATCGGATTCTGATTCTGGCAGCGTCAGAAAGTTCTGGGAAAAGATATATGCGTTTGGTAAAACAGCAGAAATATAAAATACTCTTGATTTTCTAGGATACCTTCATTAGATCCGAATTCAGGAATCCTAACTCGTTCATAAAGGTTATCTGAGTCAATAAGCTAAATTATTCGCACACTATTAGCCTCAACATGCCAGGAGACTTGTGTTAATGACATAAACTCGAGCTACTTTCCTGAAAGTGAGAAGCTGGCCACAGTTAGTGACAAGACATTATTTTCGTATTTTGGCCCGAACACAAAGCCTAAAATCACGATAAGGGATTTTAAACGGATCAATCGTATCGTCTAGGGCTGTCTTAGCCTTTGCTTCAGCGTATGTTTTGTCACGGATGCCTACTTGGCTCGGAATTCAGCAGAACTCAACATTCAATTGCTAAAGTCATATAATTCCAGAATTTCTCAACTGGAGAGTTGAGTCTAAGAGTCACGGAACACTTTCTTCCTTTGCCGAGAACAGCCTAAATCTTTTAACCCTACCTGTCCTGGGTGGGGGAGTGGGGAGGGGGGGACACGTGTTGGTTTCTTCCTCCTATATCCGGAACGACACAAAATTGAGAGCCGAGTCTTCGTGACTTTGTAGATACTGGTACCCCATACTTGGGTCATTTTCAGCCTATTTGCATGAGACATCTGTATTTTGACCACATGCATGTGTGATGTAAGTTTGATGTACCTAGTCATATTCATAATTAGAAACCAAAATGGATGAACGTACGTACGAACATAATGACAACAACCAATGATATATTTGGCTGTAGTCCATGACTTGATGTGTTTCCAGTATAAGTTCATTAAGCCTAGGCCTTACCATACTTGAAATACGGTGGTAATACGCAGTCAGAGATGATTGGACACATTTTACCCAGTAACACAGAAACAATTACGTCGATCTCACTGAGAGACTTCTGCTTTAAGACCATATAAATATGTGAAGTAATTTCAGTCCTTTTAGGCATAGTCATTATTGAGATATGGTGACAACACTCAATTCGTGATAAATTGATAGTCTGACCCTGTGACCCGAAGAATGTTGGGTCAATGCGCTGATTTTCAATAGGCTTTGGCTCTGTGACCATATGCATGTGTGATGTAAGTTTGGTATTCCTAGACATAGTCATTCTTGAGATATGGTGGTAAGGAGAAATGTGAGAGAGACGTAGGGACATACGGACGAAAGAACGTACATGATGACGACAATACTCTTTGGGCAAACTTGCCCAAGTGATAAAAACGCATTGTCTGGTTATCGATATGACACAGATTTATGACCAACAATAGTAGCACAGGACACCTGAACACCTTTTATGGAACCGTCAGTAAAACCAGGATAGGGCGATTTATATTTGCCCCCAAATGGGAACCCAAATAATAATAATAATATAATGATAATTAAACAAAATCCTGAAAATATTCCCACTTGCTGCTGAGGTGATGTACTTCAAAGAATTTTGGATCTGTAGCAAATTTGATATGCAAATTGGCTTTTATTATATTACACAATGAACTAGAGATGATTAAAGTCTGTTCATGTTAATTAGTCGTCTACATTTGAGCTTGTCAAAAATGAACAGTTAACCCTGCAACAGTTTTCTTTTTTTGCAGCGTGTAGAACAAACTGAACTCTACAAAATGACTGTCATTTCTCCGTGATATCGATAATATATCACGCTTGAAATAACTTTATAATTTACTCCATATAAAACTCCAGCACAGTTGTTTACGTACCGGCCCTCAATTACATAGTGAAACGTCATAATGTATTTATGGTCACTGTCACAAAGGTTATTATTATAATGAGGAATACAGTAATAACAGGCGACCCGTGGGAGTGTCGCTAATATCCCATGCAGTGAAATTTCCGAATGGTAAACCGCACACACCTCTATGACCGTACATGGCATTGTTGACCTTTGTGCTAGACAACACGAATACATTTTGACGCCTCCCTATGTAATGGAGTCCCGGTACATGAAACCACTGTACTGGAGTTTTATATGGAGAGAATTACAAAGTTATTTCAAAAGCGATATATTATCGATATCACGGGGAAATGGCAATCATTTTCTTCTATATAATGCAAAAAAGAAAAATTATGCAGAGTTAACTGCTGATTATTGACAAACTCCAAAGTAGACGACTAATTAAAATGGACAGATTATAGGTGGAAAATAATGGAACATTCGAGGTGGACCAATATAACATGCAGTAAAAATCAATACATATGACTCTAAAAGCCGCCACTCGGAATATACTGACTACGGTATACACACACAGTTTGTCTGGTTCGCTGGTTCTGAACATAGGTAACCGAGAATCATTTGTTTTGGAAATGCGAATGGTTCCTGAAACTAACGCTGTGCCGTAGAGATTATTTGATGCAATGGGAAGACAGGGTCCATCGTGTATTATGATGAGAGAAGCCACTTTCTAGCCTCAATCGGAAATTGCCCCGCACTTTTCCCCCGACTGCAGCAGTAGCACCTCTGTTAGGTGAAATTGTCTCCATCGACCACATACTATGTGGTGGTCTACACCCTATTACTAACATCTGCGGTTCTCTGAATTAAACGGAGAGTCGTTGAGTGGTGATGTGATACTGAACATTTTATACTACCAACCAAAGAATCTTTCTGCTATGAAACTGGCCACCGGTGTAAATCCTACCATGGACCGCACTTCCTTTTATAGATGAGACTGCTCTGTCGGTCCCTATAGCTTTCCTAATTCCGCTTCTTATGAACAGTCACAAGGCGTCACTAAGATAAAAAATACTCTAGGAAACGTAGCATCACGGGTGTGCCGATAACGTCTTGGACACGCATGTGGATAAACGGACCCGTACTAGTGATACGGCTGTCATGAACCTTAAACTATCTTGCCGGCACCTTTCAAAATTGTTCACCACTTTTCTCTTTTTCAGATACGGAAATTATTTCTGGTCGGTGATTGATTACAGAATGTCTCGCCGTTCTCACAGAGCAAAGCATCAAAACAAAATTGAAAATGTCAGTTCGAAAAATAGTCCCACACGGACTAATGCTATATACTCCCGTATTGTTACCAGATACAGAAATCATCTCACATTTTCTACTTTCCAGTAGAGCATAAATCAAATATAGAGTGTAAAACATTTTTGTTTTCTAGTTCAAAGGGTGATGGCAATCGTTATTGGGGACTAACACTAGTACTGTAAAATATGCTATTTCTTGTTCATAATTTGAATAATACACCCCTTCGCCCTTGATGCCAGGGTTTTTGCGAGGGTTATACCAGCTGAATTTCTTATCATGAGTGGGATTACACAAAAAGAACAAGGCAAAGTATCATACGAATTTAACCAGCGAAGCACTAAATCAAATTTGAAATTTACGGATGTTTGGAAACGAAGAAGACCTACCTCAATTCTGTATAATGATTGAACCAGTTGAAGCATGTCCCCCAGTGACAAAATAGCGAATCTACATCTCCTCTGATATAACTCCAACCAAGCTATAGCAGGGACCACAGTCGACGATGGTAAGCTGATACCGAGCAACCAGGCTCCAACAAATATGGCATACATCATCAATCGTCCAAGTATGTTTGAGAGACACAAATTTATCCCACGGAGCACCGTGGCCTGTGTCAGAAACTTGGTTTCCTTTCTGTGCAACGAATAACGTTTAAAGATGAGAGACATACATTCTTTGATTCAATATTGGAAGTTTAGTTTCGGTAGCTTAAATGAGAATCATCTTCATACTAGCCAACAGGTAGCACGAACAGCCAACATAACGGATAGGATATTTAAATAATAAATACAGCCGTTATATCTGTCACTACAAGGTTACATCAGGCTATGTATTTGCAAGTGTGGATTCACCAACTTCTGGCTCAATATCTTGGTGTTAAATGAATAATACCCATTGTTCGACGCATAAGTTTAAAAAATATTCACTTCAACTGAGGTAGGCGGCATTCAAATTGATTTCATCCTTATCAGCATATACGAATCTTATGTCACGATAAGAATATGCTTATATTAACTTGAAGGGATGTTACCGTCACCATGAAGCGCGTTTTTTGTTTGTTTGCAGCCTGTACCATTGATTTCTTGAAGAAAAAACCCCATCAATTAGACTAAGTAATGACATCGATGTTATACCTTATTATGGCATTATGTTAATCTAAAACTGATACCTTCGCATATGTTGTACCCTCTGGGTCAGTGGATCTTCCCAGCAAAACATCTTCACGAGCTTCATCCCAAAAATAATTTCTTTCATGGCAGCTATCCTCCGATCACCACTGTAGCCTATTGCAGTTCTAGAAATGAAAGGCTAGCACTAATCATCTAGGTTCATATTCTAGTGACGGTGTCCATTATGCTAAATACTGTCCTTACCCTTGATAAAAGATTAAAATCCAATTCTCCTATCAATGACGTGAAACAACGACAAAATAGGAATAAACAGAGTGTGTTTATAATGCAAGGAATTATTCACCAACGGGCATCTACAATTATTGTGAGTCAATATCATAGAAAACGGAGAGCTAAAAAATTAACATATTCCGAAGGCATCATATTTGGTTAAATGATCTGCACAATTAATCAATGATAGATTATTACATCACGACCATTACCTTAATTTTCCGTATATGTTTGTCGTTATGATGTTGATACCCATCATTAAGACACAGACTGCTATCCCAAAAAGAAACACAGACCCGAGCAGACGGTGTAACAGGTAAAATATCACCGCAGTATCCAGTGGAAATAACAATATTGCATTGGTCTGTTCGATCTTGCAAATCAAAAGAAAAATAAATTGATATTTTTATTTCAGAATATAGAGTGCATATTTCAGAGAAATGGTTACTCAAAGTCGTGCTCTACATACAATTTATTCGAATCCAGCACACTAGGATGAAATGTCATCAAAATTCTCGCGGCACATTCTGGCTCAACCCGGTTCAGTCGAGGGGAGTTAAATCCTAATCTCCTACTTACCATTTGTTCGAGTTGAAGTGTCAAGCAACACTATATTGTCATAATCGTTATCGTACATAATCATGATTATACCTCTGTAACATGAGAGAATACTGGTTTCAATATACGCCCCCACAACATCACACCAGATGCAGGTTGCAAACCACTATAAAACAACCGTACGTAATATGCAGCAAATTGCCTGCGCACATCTTGAGAAAACTATATTCCCGATTATTCGTAGTCACAATTTACCCAGTCAGCATACATTCGACATCATTTTTTCGAGATACGGCTTGCCAAAATTAGGCCATTCCGCCCGATACAGTTACAGGAAATCTGGGAGGCGGAAAGAATTCTTCCCTGTTCAAATTTTAAAAGGTTGTTTGGATATTTTGAGAACTGGCTATTAAAGAAACATTTTAAAATATATCACAAAGCCTTTTATGCCCAGCCAGGTATAACGGTCAATCAAATTACACCGGAAGTCAAGTTCTGATTATAACCTCACATCCAAAGAAATTTAATGGGGATGTGTGACCTGCAAACTTTGCATATCAAAATCAAGAGTGGGTCTTCCTGCTTGATGTTCATGTATATCCAGAGTTTAGAAACAATGCACAACAACCTAAAACTGGAGAGCTCACATCTCAAACTGAAAGCAACTAAGTTTATTTCCGCGTGAAAAAGACACTTTTCGCACTGTTCACTGTCAGAAAATTTCGGGTTACATAAACCAAAGCACCCTGTCCAGAGATTTTGAATTCAAGGCAGAACTTTCAGATAATAATGATCAACCCGAACATAACCGCATCATAGTAAATTAAATCATGTTATATCATGGCTTAGAATGTTCACTTGACTCATAATGTCCGCTGGATCCAATGAAATGGAATGCAATGTGTCCGAATACATGTTGCCATTCAGATCCGCTGTTGGACAGTCAAATCGACACGCCTGGTCAGAAAGATCCATGATTGTACTCCTTTTCGATTGTGCTAAGCAACGTCATACTTACGAGGTTAAGCTTCTCCACGTCTGTTGAAACTAGGTTGATAATGAACCCTGTGTCTGTCTGATGCAATGCCTTTAGGTTCAAATTAATCATCTGAAAAGATAAAAGTAATATAAATAACGATGCTACCGGGTTCACCTACTCAGTACCTGCTCTACTGAATATACAATCTGATTAACTTCCAGCCTACATTTTGTAGTCTTCTTGGCAAATCACAAAAGGCAATAACAACTGTACCGGGCCTGTTTGACTTGGGGTCTGCCCCAGCCTGGGGGATTACTAAGCCAAACGCCCTATTTATTTTTTTTCTCGCTGGGGTATGGGGCTGAAACTTCCCATACCATATATTTGGGCCAAGCTCTACAAGAAATGTAAAACAAATCCAATATGGTCGCCACGGTGACGGAAGCCATTGTTCGTCTATTTGTGGGCCGAATTTCCGATTTTTGTCAAATATTTTGTGATATTTTCTACTTAAAAAAAGAAAAAGTAGTTAAAAAGGTACTTAAAAAGTACTTGACAAGTACTTAATATGATAGAAAATCATTAGTTTCGGGAAGATAAATGACTTTCAAATACTTTTAGTCTAGAAATGTGCCAAAGAAATGAACAGAAAAGAGCTAAAACACCACCTTCTGATGATGCCGCGACCGCCATTTTGAATTTTCCCATGATCCTTTGGACCTTAGATTACCTAATCTGCAATAAAATGACTATCTGATTATCTTTCATCTTATATTATAAAATTCCTTGGCAAATAACGAAATGCAATATCTTACCTCTACCTGGCCTGTGTGATTGGGGTGTGTCCCAGCCCGGGAGACTACTAAGTCCCACCCCTCCCTTTTTATTTTGTTACAATATATTTCATATAAGCTCTACAAGAAAATATACAACAAATCACGGTCACGACGTCTTCTCAGATCCCAACAAGATTTACCAAAAACAAGATTTACGGAGTTTCGGTGGACAGTTTGGTTTGGTTTTTCCTGTTCAGAGCGATGTGAAAGATCACGTGACAAATTCCAAACTGCGGAACTCCGGTTGTATATGACTTCTTATATATCTGCTGAACTGTATGATCAGAACCTCATTATTATTAAACTCACTGCATAGCTTACCATATTCGAATTATTTTACGATTATTTCGTAAATTCAAAGTGGCGACCATAAGCGTTTTATGTATTTTTAGGGCTACGTCCGTTATAGCTGCCAAAGCCTCATGGAATGCACATTCTTCTTCCTTCCTCCAGCTATCCAGTCCCTTCCATCAATTTAACTTATTTCTCTCACATTCAACCAGGATAGCTATGGGGACACGCAGATGTTGGGTACGAACATTGAGAGCAGTAGGTCACCGGTCATGGTCACTTTGGCTAATAAGGCAAATTTATTGAAAATCGTAAGTGGATATGTGAGTGGATATGTTAGAGAAAGGTGATGTCATTGTGGCCTTCAAAAGAAGACATTATTGAAATCATTTTCTGTGCTATTACTCGTCAAAAGATTTGGATTGTGAACATCAATTGCAAGCGTCTGGTCCGTCATTCATTATTCAGCCGTCGTCCATTAAAGAATATTCGCGACCATAATCCACAGACCTCTATTCCATATTTCATATAAAAGCATTAGCATCAAATTCAAAAAGACAACCGTAGAATACAGAAACATGGGCTAGTTTCCTGCAAGAGAGAAGCGGGCAACCGTTTTTAATGATGCCGGTAAGACATCATGATGTTCCAAAATATCAAATCCATATCGCTGATCAGTATTCTTATGATATTCCTTGTAAAGTCATCTAGTGAATGATGTATCTCACTCACGCTTTGGTTGTGGGTTGTTCATATGAGCACCATACGGATTTTGAATACACGAGTTCATACGGCCTCTAGCCCCGGGTTAAGCGGAACAAGTTACGATTGACGATCTTGCACGCTACGCTCGTATTTTTGCTATCAGCATGCGATGTGTATCGCCAAATTTGAGAAATGGACATAACTAAGTTGCAATTAACCTTTTTGGCAGTCGCGGTCATTTGCAACATTGCTTAGCCCGTAACGAAAATATGTTAACACATTATGATATATTGAGGTTCATATATGTCCCCGTGTGTATAAATATAAGTATTCTTACAGGCGATGTCAACAGTTGTGAATACTGCTGGAAAGGATACATCATACTCTTGAATATAAATCTTGGCATCTAGATATAGAAGTTTTGCATAACCAGTGAGAGATAAAAACGTCTCTAGTGCCCGCAGCGAACTCCTTTTATCATTGCCTGTTCTATTTATTCTTCTATGACATCAAGAATTGTTAGGTTAAAACACTAGATTTCTTGAAACTCAGCTACTTAGACAAAGTGCTGGACGTACTTAATTTTCCACGAATCTTGAATGATCGAGAGGTCCGCAACACTGTAGCAAACTATTTCAAGTTCACAGAACCTTCGTGCATTTCATATAAATATACTAAATCTATGGCCACCAAAATATTCAATTACTCTAATGCTGTCAAGGAGATTGACTGAAATTTATAACATTCGGGGGCTATATTTGTGATTGTGAATCTTTGAACTTCATCTATACACCATACAAACATATTGTGACTGATAACCTTGATATAGTGAGCGACAACGACCGTAAAACACTCCTGATGAAGGGACTTAAATATAGAGTGCCAAGAAGGATAAACATGACGGTCGACTAGAAGCTAGTCCTGACTACACAGGAACAGCATGTCAATCAGAGGTCGAAGCGAGAAAAACTTGAACCTACAGTAATCGCTGACTGGCTCAATGTCACCAAGAATAAGGCGTTGATACAATCCGCTATATTCACCGAAGTACCATTCCCCAAACTAAACAGGTACTAAGAAACATCAATTCGCAAGAAGTTCTAGCAACTCTCAGAGTAATTGCGTCATAGGAAATTCGTCATATTCCCAGCAGACAAAACTCCAAAGAAAATAATATCCATATGTAAATATTACTATTACCAGGTGCTGGTTATAAGAAATTGAGTATAGGCACACCATCATCGATTACGTCTACTTACTCCCGAAGTGCCTTTACTCTGAAAGATTTATTTAACAACCACAATATATTTTTACAAGGAAAGAGATATTTGTCTTCCAACCACAAATAACGATATACCGAAAGTGTACTGGACTCCCACAATGCACAAACCACCATGCAAATCTAGATTCATAGCTGGCTGTAGACGTTGCACTACAAAGCATATCTCAATCTGTTAACGAGGGCTCTTCAGGAGGTAAAAGCATTTTGCAAAAGGTATCGCGTCATTATTTCTGAAAACTCTGACGTGAAATGTATATGGATATTGAAACACTCGTACGGGAGAATTTGATGCGGAAGGCCACATCCCGTACAGACATGTATCCACATGCGATTTCTCGATTCTCTATACTACAATCGAGAAGTAGGACCTTATTGTCCGTCTTATCGGTGTTCAAGAAAACTGATCGCCAATATATAAATGTTAGAACCGAATCATCTTTGTTTATAGAGTTGCTTGAGTTTCTCAGTAATAACATCTATGTGAAATTTGGCACCACAATATAAGACCAGCATGTAGGTATTCTAAGGAGTACTAATTGTGCACCCTTTTTGGCTGAACTATATCTGTTCTGTTATGAATACGACTATATGCGATCGCTTTCAAAACCCGATAACTTTTCCGCGAATAATATTGGCGTCATTAATAGACTATTTAGATAATCGTAGACAAAGGGATCATTGAAAAATTTTAAATGGCGGAAGGTGCCCATAAAAAGTCGTGTTTTTTCGTCTTTTCTGTATCTTTTTCACATTTTTCTCATACATTTATTTCGCCAACTTAATTATTCTCCGATATATAAATAAGTTTTTGAGAGAAAATATAGACAGATATGAAAAAAAATCGAAAAAAGGTAAAAAAAATAGCCTCCAAAATAATGCCTTCATTTTGTCGTCATCATGGCTGCCGCCATTTTGAATTATTATAGATTTGTTAGTACCCCGGCATGCAGAGATTGGGCCAAATACATGGAATGGAAAGTTTCAACCCTCTAACCCAAGAGGTATAAAGAGAACGAATAAGTAAGAAGCAAAGAGGCGAAATGCACCCGCAAAGCCCGAGACAGAGCCCCAAGTCATCCAGGCCTGGTAGGGTTAACATCTGTTCCAACGGTTTTACACTTATGGTACACACCTTTCTATATATGACGCAAGTAACGGCTGCTTTCATTCTCACAATAACGCGGTTTCGTTGGAGAAAAGCCTGCGGGTATGTCAATATGTGGATCAGTCCAGAACACCCCAAAAGTACACCATACTTGATAGCTTCGTTTCGGGAAATGGTGGCATCAAGTCCAAAATACAGCAAAATTTTGGCAAGGAAGTAAGGCTGCAGTAATTCCTGGATGTTCTACGAAACAGAGAGATATGGTATAGACTGAATGTTAAGAGAGGAAGAAGTTTTTATTCAGACATCGAATGGCTAATAATGGGGTATTTCAATAATGAATTGAGAAATTTAGAATTTACACTGAAATCGATGCGAAATGGCAACAATATTGGAAGGAAATTTATGTTTTAATAGGAATACCCATTCTAGCACCAAATATACATATTCATATTTAATATACTATCTGGACTGATTTGGGTTAATTCATCGGGAAACGCTTCAATATGTATTAGCAGACAAAATGGCTCAAGATATAGGATTAATATATAACAATATGTATTAGTTATTGGATTCAACAATTCTGGCAAACTTACTGCTACGGTATGAATCAATGTTGAAAGTAACGTATCAGCGGCAAAAGCTCTAAAAAGTGACGAAGGGAAACTAGGATTGTCTGACCTGTCAAGTTCTTCTTGCCAGCATCTGAGTGGAAGAATTCAAATAATAACATTACGTAGAAAATCTACACGTATGCTCGATTTATATGATAATTTCGTATTGTATTCTGGCAAACAAAAATGATTGACTTATAACATACAAAAGGTTTTCAAATGGTATACCATTTAGTCTGTAAAATCTGGGACAAGTTTAATATTCGTCACAGGTAAAATGTATCGTATTACTATTTTAAAACATACCTGTCTAGTTTCTTCCAAACAGTAGCGCTCTCTTCTGTTTTTGGAACGTTGGATAAGTCAGCTAATGTCAGAACCTTTCTGTAGCCTTTCCGGAAAACCGGCAAAACCCACCTACCAGCAGGGAAAAAGACACAACATGCGTACAAATTGATTTTTCGTCGTTTAGGTTCGAGTTGACACCTATGCAATTTTGTCGTATTTAATTAACTTTAGTTAGTCCATCTTTTCGTAAGCGGTCGGGTTTCAGGATTGTGGCATGAAATAGCATGGTTACATTCAAAACAGCTTCTATTAGAAAGATAAAGGTGCGATTGATCTTGTTTTTGATCCAATGTTGGCCAAATTCAAAAAAAAATTAACGGTTGCTTATATTTTACATAGTTTTGAAAAGTATCGAAATATTTTTTTTTTTTCAGCAGACGGTCTAAACTCGAGCTTGAAAATACCTTCCAACAATTTAACGTCATTTTGCTGTGGGCTGAAATTATATCCTTCGCTGGGGAATATCAGTGTCACATACGCTTTTTTGTCGGCAAAGGATACGCGTTTAATGTACATGTAATAGTAATACTGTGCGAAATTAGGAAACAAATTTCAGAAATGATGAAAATGTGTGTAGAGAAATTGTTCGGACTATCTGCATAAAGTTAATTATTTAATCCTACAGCTGATATGCGATGTTGGGTCTGATAGTCATTGGAGGGCAGCGAGTGCATGTGTGAACGGTATTGATTTGGAAATCTGTGATGTGACAACAATATGCGAGTGCATGATATGTTGTATCGCGGTTAACTTCATAAACAGTATAGCCCCCTAACGAATGATACGTTCTATGCATGTGAATTTTGAAAAATTGAAGGTGCACTCCAATTTCATGCTAGAGAAATGTTGAATTTGAATTCCATAATTTTATGTTTCTGGCGGAAGTTGGGTGTTTGGTGGAACAAGACGACGACATGTAGATGCAGACAAACCGAAACGGCCTTTTGTCGAAAATCGGCATACTGGATATACAATAGACAATCTTTATTCATAACATTTTTTTATTATTCATTTTGGAAAAGAAAAGAATGAACAACAAAATGTTCATGATTGTTTCAATTTAGCCCCATATAATTAATGATATCTAATATCTTTTAAAACAAGACATAGCTATACTGCATCACAGTGCAAATAAACGAATGAACAAATAAATAATTTCATATCAAGAATTGTAGAGTGTAAATCTAATTGTCAGTTTATCGTAATTCCGCATGTTTTAACCTGCCACTAATTGCTCATCATTAGTCTCTTCTAGAGCTATATCCCTTGAATAATATATTGTTTAATCAGCCTTGTTTTGTAGGAGACAGTTAAATTTTGAATGTCATATCTGATGCCTATAGTTCACCTATATGAACGATTGAATTCGGGAAAATATTGCAACTCATCAATCAGAAATTATTGTTACATCAGCCTTTTAAACCAAGCCCATCACTGGGATAATTAATAAAAAAAACTTTGTTGTTCATTCATTTCTTTTCCAAAATTTTGTACTTAAAATGCAATGTTGGGCTTATGTTCACAGTTCCAATAAGCCTAGTGACGTCCGAACGGGCTAAAGTTCGAGGGACTCGTGTCCTAGTAGGTCCTAGTGTACGAGTAACCATTCGGTCGTTGTACCGACTGGGCTGATCAGTGTCCAGGGTAATAGGAAGTGTGGACACTCTCGTGTTCTGGCTCATGTAAGCACCGTCGTGATATGACTGAAACAAGGTTGAAAAGGACGTTGAACCATACTACTCACTCAATCAGAAAACCGAGTTTTTGAGACGAAAACGTCCTCGGTTACGACGGACTAAATATTCCACGTATATCCAGACCGTTTAAATACCCATATCGCAAACACAAAGCTACTTTGCTGTATTCGTACCAGCAGTAAAACCATTCCATAATTAAACCCCATAATTAGACCATTCCAAGGGACCTAAAAAGGCTTAGTGGGTTTTTGGTCACCATTAAATGCGGTCTGTAGCACCAAAATGAAAAATCACAGACAACAGAACGGTTAGATTATACTATGTTATGTTGTTGTGTGGTCTGACTATTTTCCGGGCATTCGGTCTTGGGGTTTTAGTAATGGCATCTTGAAGAAGTGTATTTGTGCAAAATTGTCATGCCGGCAAAATGGATGATTTTGCACGAATCCTCCAGTGAAAGATGCCGTTATTCAAACACCCAAATATCCAGAGACTGAAAAAACATTCAGACCATACGACAAGCTAACTGAAAATTTTGTACATGATATCTCATTTTTGGACTTCAAACCACACCTCATGGAGTACACACCAAATCGGACCTCATGGAGAAAAATACTTACTAAACCGCGCAAGTTCCTTTTGTAGTGCAAGGTGGATTTGATATCCATCTTGAAACGAGCTTTGGTCAAATATTGAATTAGCAGTTCAAGAACGATGGTAATTTCTATCCAATTCTTTGGTAATGTTAGAACTAAGTTCGGAAGGTCCTAGGACATAAAATTCCTGTAAATCTCCGAAATGGCCTCTCAGGATTCGACTAATACGCATTATTCAAATCCCATACCACTATACACGAAGCGCCAATCGGCAAGTTGTAAAATGATCAACTATTATCCTACTGTAGCCAAAAAATTAATCAGTTCATTTGTGCACGGACAAAAATCATTTGTACGTGTCCATTTACTTATCGTTGGATATCAGCGTTAATACCTATTACGAGTATGGATATTCAGCCAATCAGAATCCCCTGTACATCCAGTGGAATTTCCTGGAGACGCCTACACAGAGAATGACACTGAGAAAATTTAAATCAATGTGCAGGTAATGAACCTTCCAGCGCATTGACGAAAAAAAGCTGTCATCTCGACTTGGGTGATATCATATCGATTACAGACATCCAAATGTAAGACAACCTAGGAAACACAAAATCCTCATATTTATATTAGATTATACACGAAATATGACTTGCTCTACACATTTCCTACACAGAAATGTGTCTGCAAACCAAGAAAATATAGTTTGCACACTGAATCTTCATACACGTCTCAGTCGATGGACAGCGAGGTATTTTTGCCCCACATCAACGCCATGATGAACTGTGAATAAAACACAGATAAAATGTGCCATACACAATCGCCATATTGACTTTTAATTTACGAAATTGTTCACTATTCCGCGAGCATAATCCCATATTCGTTCGGCATAATTCTCACATTTATCCTACAACTTGTAAAACCGTGGTCAGAATAAAACATGAAGCTGCGCTATCGAAACCCCTCGGCTCTGAACCCCAGCTATTATAATGTAAGGGTGTCTCTACCAATTGGGAAGAACTATTTACCCCTGGTATTGTAAGTGTACTTTCTTTGAAAAAAAAGTTTTCCTCCCCTTAAATTAATTTGTTTCTGGAATAAATACATGCACTATAGATATACGTTTGTCATATCTTGGTAAACACAACTAAAATTGCTGAAATGGAAATCATTAGAAGAGAGCCAAATTTGGGGAAACATTTAAGCGGTGGGAATATAAAATGACGTGTGGCAACTAAAAAGTGTTGTTAGGTTAGGTTGTTAGCAAAACAAAAAAGTAAAACTACAAATCATGTTGTGAATAAATTTTGTTTATTATAATTTCTTCGCAATGTCTAAGAGAATAAATCAATAAATCAGTCATCCAATCAATAAATAAATGTGATAGTATACAAACATGATATAGAAATTATATGCAAACTTAACATAGGAATTAGTGGATTTTATTAGACAAGGGGCATAACTCTGCAAAATACTTTCTGACACGACTCATTTTCGATAGGAATCTGTTCAGGTCAAGAGAAACAACTGTATCACGTTAGGATGTTGTATATGGAACGGTTATGAAATTATCACAATAACAAATCATAAATGGATTTTTATTTGTAAAAAGGGGCATAATTCTGCAAAATATTGTCCGAGATGACTCATTTTCGATAGGCTTCTGATTTACGTGAAGATAAATAGATGTAACACGTTTGGTTGCCATGCATGAAACGGTTCTGTAGATATCGCGGTAACGGACGGACGGACAGCCGTACATGATGACGACAATACCCCTAGGCCAAAGTTGGCCGAGGGGTAAAAAACTATTCTCACAAGGAATGACCGGAATCAGGCATCGCCCTACACGGACCCCATAGGCCAAGCTATACCCCACACTATCCCAACACAATCTCCAAGGTAAAATTTGTAAGAGATATGCGCGTAGAGTGATATAACCCATTAACCCTATATGGTCTGGTCGACACATGGTCGATCTGAGACCTGTAAAGGCCTGGCGAGGTCATTTCGTCTCCCCCACTCTCCAGTCCCTCCTCAAATTTTGTTCTTATCTGGTGAGCTAGGGAGCTGAAAATTGCCACTATACCCCTATTGTTTTATGTGTTTTCTCCATACAACTTGCATGATAAATTAGCAAATAATGATTTGATGTGAAATAAAATATCTTTTACCCACTTTCCCTAACAGAAAGGCAGGACTTTGGAAGAAAAATGAAGAAAACATCGTTTTTCTGGTACCCCACATGGTCGCCATTTTGAATTTTCCATGTTCCTCTGTGCGGAGGGGGGTATGCAAATAGGCGCAATATGACTCCAGTATGATAAACTACACAGTCAGAGAGTGACAGCTCTCAAGTTTTGTCATCTCGGATATAGGGTGGACAGTTTGGTAGGGTTGGGACTTAATGGCCTAGTAGGGTTAATACAATGTCTAAAGGCCTTGGCATGTATTTATTTTTGGGCAAGCTTATCCTAGTAAATATGGACAGGTGTTAAAAACGACAGTCATGCAATTTATTCAGTTTCAACTACGGACGGAGAGAGTACTTGAGATCCCGGAAAATTTGTCTATTGAAAAATCAGGAATGGTCCAGTATACGGGTAAACACGAGAAACAATGGATAACTGCCATTACAACCCCTCCACTCACTTGAACACGGACACGTACTTGAGACGACATGAAAACCTTTATGAGCATTAAAATGGTATGTTCAGAGTAAAAATATGATGCAATGTGAAGCAATGGATCCATTATTTCGTAGATATTCTGTTATCGTATACGGGAGAGCTCGAGGCGATCGAATTTGATTTCAATTCTGAACATTATGAAAAGGTACATATATGTATCTACGTTGAGCCGAGTCGTTGAATTTGTCACTTCAATACATATGATAATTTGGATGATGTAGCTATTTTTCGTAGCCAAGAGAGACACAACAAGTTTCATAAGTCGTAGCTCTTTTCGTAAACTGTGTAAAATATTTTGTGCTGGTATATTTTATATAGAATAGATAAATTTATATAGGAATATCTTTCTTAATGTACAAATTTATAGATCCCGACATAAAAGTGATTGTTGATTTAATGAACTGAATTGAGTCTCTCATATCAGTCAAACAGTCCATATTGATTGCAATTAGAGGACGTTACCATTTTGAACAAGGTCGGGTTTCATTATCTTGAAACGCCTTCTCATCAAATGCAATGCTTCAGTGATGGTGAATCACCATACGGACAGCTTCATATTTGAATGCCATACTGAAAATGGTTTGATTGTGATGGCTTCTATCGATTTCCATCTTGGGTATTTATCGTATTTCGTTCTTGATATATTTCGAAATATCCCCCACCAAAGTGAATATTTCATCGAAAAGGTAAAAATGTTCTTACCAAAAGAAGATCAAAGAAAGTGAACTGGACTTCTCGTACAAACTTTGGCTTTCCTCTTCCTTCTCATTCTTCATGTTGATACTCTGGGAAACCTGAATAAACAAATCGAATTCTCACTTATATGCATAACTGTGTTAAACCTGTGTAAACCAAATCTTTTGAATCGAAATCGAGAACAAGTTACTGCGAACTTCTACCACCGCCTGAAATTTAAATGTTGTTACTGGTTACAAATGTGACATGAGCAGTCGCGAGGTGTGGAAATGTGTCTCACAAAGGCAATTTACCTGAATTTGGTTGCATGATTCGAGGTATGTTAAGCTGTAAATGAACACGGTTCTGCAAGAAAATCAGATGGGAGTTTCTCTCAAACACGCTGTGGCTTGAATTATTGTCATCCAATTGTTTCGAATTGTTATCCACCAGACGATATATGCATCGTCTTGCCATGCTATATAAAATAGTTAATGGTATGACCCCTTCAGCACTGAATAGACATCTTCCTCCACTCGCATGTGACAGAAATCCATATCATATACATCATGTGGATCAATTTACACCACACCGGTGCCGCACTGAACTCTTCCGTGGTTCATTTTTTTCCGGCTACAATTCGTGATTGGAATACATTACCCGTTCCCGTGAGGAACTCTGCTAGCCTTCCACAGTTCAAACAGCAATTAATAAAAATGTATCCTAAACCTATCCCTCCTCGTTGGAATTATATTGGCCCAAGGTCACAAAACATCCTACTGTGCCGAATTCGTAATGGATGCAGCAACTTGAAACGACACTTGTTTGAGAATCATGTAAGCGACAACGCGATATGTAGCTGCGGCTGCCTTGACGAAACTGTCGAGCACTTTTTCTTCCACTGTCCCATTTTTATCACTCAAAGACAACGTTTGATTGCTAATCTGCTGGACATCTACGATGGTCCCTATTCTGTCACTTGTCTCAATCTCCTTTTTGGAGATTGTGATAAAAGTCTAACAGAAAATATTAATATCCAGATGTACCTGGGAGCTTTTGTTATAGAAACCAACAGGTTCCAACGCTGACTTGTGATTTTCGCGATCAGATAGAAATGAAACATTTCTTCACATGTAGGTCATTCGCCACAGATGCAACTTCTGACCAATGACACTCCCTCTGTCCAATACTACGTTTCAACAGTACAGCGTTAATGGAAATAACTTATTTAAACCGAAATATATAAAAAAAAATTGTATGTTTATTCTTCACTACTACAATATTCACATCATCACTTATCATATAAAGTATCCTGTCATAAATGAATATGCACATATTCTTCTATGTGTATGTGTTGAATAACTAATTGTTGTATATACGACTGGGAGACACACTAACGAGCTCCGGCTCATTGTGCTCCCACTGATTCAATAAAATATTGTTTAAACCAATTATTGTCATCGTCCTGTCTACAAAATGCTTAATTAGAATGTTTTTTCATCGAAGGATAATCCGCGCCGAAATGTTGAATAACAAAACAAAGAGTAATTTTGGCCTACGATATTTCTCTCTTCATAGAAAAATGGAATTAAATAGCTCTTATCCGCCTTCGTTTGAACAACAGGTGTTATCCGTTATTGTAAGATAGCATATGCTTTGGTTCTGGGAAGCTCTTCGTGCATTAATGTAAGACATTGGCACAGATGTTCATTTTGTGGATAAGCGCTTTTAAGATTTGGTTTGAAGAACACGACTGCAATGAACTATGAGTTTAGAATCTTTGTACGTATATGCATGGCAAAAGTATGCAGATATCTTCGGCAATCATCCAACAAATCAGGCCTATTAGTCGGCCGGTCACATGGGCAAAATAACACTTAGCATGGCATTTTTTGTTACAAGCTTGAAACTATGCTAGATGTCTGCTGAATATCATACTCCACAACGTAGGGGTGGATGCCCATCTCAAAATTGCGTTTTTCGAAACAAATTCGGACAAGAAAGTCAAATTTTCAGTTTTAATGGTTTATTAATATAGAAAACCTAGGCCTTAAGACACTATATTGTTGATAGACTGCATACATTTGCTCATTACCTGATTAAATTTATATAATAAAACATAGAGATATTAAACATAAAAACCGTTTTACTCGATTTTGATCTCGATTTAAATCACACTTTTTTAGGTTCGTATAATATTCATTATTCTGAGCTCGTCGAGCTAATTTATCAACACCGAGGGATCGCTATGAATAGCATAATATATTATACCCATTTTGACTCTATTTACATATCTCCAAGATTTGATGGTAAATTTCAAAATGGCGTCTATATGGGACCATCTTTAAATCAGATTGATTCATTTTGCTCGTATAATTTAAGGCATTATTCTTGGTTCATTCAGCAAATTTATCAAAACCAAGAGATTCCTTACCATAGCCTAACATCTTACACCCATTTGGAATCTATTTACCTATCCCTAAATTCAGGATTTGGTGGGCAAATTCAAAATGACGTCTATGGGGTCATCTTTAAATCAGACTTATTCATGTTGCTCGTATACTTCAATGCATTATATTTATTCATTGTGCCAATTTATCAATATTGAGACATACCTAACTAAAGACTAACATCTTATGCCCATTTTGAATCTATTGGCATATTCCTAATTTCAAGATTTGATGGTCAAATTCAAAATCGGGGCCATATGGTTTCAGCTGAAAATCATACTTTTTCATGATGCTCGTATAGTTCAAGGCATTATTCTTAGCGCATTATGCAAATTTATCACAACCGAGCGATCTCTTACCATAACCTAACCTGTTACGCCCATTCTGAATCTACTTACATAGTTCTGAATTCAAGATTTGATGGTCGAATTCAACATGTTGGCTATATGGGGTCATCTTGAAATGATACTTTTTCATGTTGCTCGTATAGTTCAATGCTAATTTTTTAGCTCATTGTGCCAACTTATCAAAACCTAGAGATATCTATCAATAGCTTAACATCTTACAGTTGGACATCTTAGTATTCCAGTGGGACCTGCATATGGCGTATACATATATCGCCTAGTAGCATTTGCTAGATCCTGTGTTAATGTGACGATTTTAATCAACGGCATAAAACATTGTTGCACAAACTTATAAAACAGGGCTATACCACCAAGAGCCTCCACTCAAAGTTTCTCAAATTTGGCGATACTCGCATGGTGCTGGCAAAATGCGAGCGTAGCGTGCAAGATCTATGGCGTAACGTTTCGTAACTTGTGTCTAATTCCGCTTAAACCGGGGCTAGGGACCGTATGTACTTCATGACCTTCATGGTGCTCATATGAACAGTCACAATCAATGCGTGACTGGGATACATCATTCTTTGTAGATGACGACTTTTCAACGAATATTATTGTATTAAGAATACTGATCAGCGATACGGATTTGATCTTTTTTGGAACATCATGATGTCTTGTCGGCATCATTGAAAACTGTTGACTGCTTCTGTCTTGCAGGAAACTAGGCTATGTTTATGTATACTTTGATTGTTTTTTTGAATTTGGTGCTAATACTGTTATATAGAATAGAGAATAGGTCTTTGGATTATGGACGCGGATATTCTTCAATGGACGATGGCTAAATTATGAATGACTGACTAGACGCTTGTAATTTACATCCATTTTGAATCTATTTACATATCTCTAAGATTTGATGGTCAAATTCAAAATGGCGACTATATGTCGTCAACTGAAAATCACACTAGTATAGTTCAAGGCATTATTCGTAGCTCACTGTGCAGCTTTGTCAAAATCGAGAGATCTCTTACTATAGCCTAAAATTTTACGCTAATTTTGAAGCTCTTTATATATCCCTGAATTCAAGATTTAATGTTTCAATTCGAAATGGCGCCTATACCAGGTAATCTGAATATCACGTTTTTCATTTTGCTCGTATAGTTTCAGTACGTTATTTTTAGCTCATTGTACCTATAGATCAAAACCAAGAAATATCAAAGGATAGCCTAACATCTTACTCCGATTTTAAAAATCAATTTATATAGCCGTAAGATCACGATTTGATGGTGACGTTCAAAATGGTGGCCATATCGCGTCAGCTGAAAACCATGCAGTTTCTTGTTGCTCGATTAGTTCAAGGCAGTATTCTTAGTTGATTGTGCCAATTTATCGAAACCGACAGGTCTCGCATCATAGCCAGAAACCTTGTGCCCATTTTGAATCTATTTACTTAATCTAAAATGATGGTTAGATTCAAAATGGCGACCATAAGGAGCCATTCGAAACTTCGTTGTACTCGTATAATGCAAGATATTATTCTTTGTCAATGTATAAACTCGTTTAAATTGACAAGAATGATACCCTAGCTTATCACATTATTCCCATTTGTATTATGTTGACATAATATTCAACTGAGAATACAATTGTTAAATTCAAAATGGCCACCATGTGGGTTCATCTGAGACTCAAACTTTTAATTTGCTCGTATAATTCAGGGAACTGTGGTTATATAAAGCTACTACTATCCGTGGAACGGAAAATCATCGACAGCGGAAACTTCACGACTGCATGCCTTATCATATAGCTTATCCTCTATTAGCTTGTTTGCAAAACCTTCCGAGACGAACATCTTCCATCCGCCAAGGATGTTCCAATTCGAAAATGGCGAACCTGGAGTGGTGAGTGGCGCGAACTTGGCCTAAATAAACACCATCATTTTCATATAATTTACAGAGTATACCTGACTATGGTATGGTTAATAAGAAAGATATATCCAAGTGTTTGACATTTTTAGAAGGGCCGGTTCTTCTAGTTTCGATTGGGATCTTAAATGGAAAATGGCCAGTCTGGCCACCTGTGGCCAAAACTGACTACTATGTCCGAAAAAACAAACGCAATTTTTTCAGCTGGGCATTCAGCCCAAAGCTATACAGAAAGGCATTGCGCATACATATTGCATGGATGCCCGCTGCTAACAAGAAATGACATTTGGGCTTTTTTGAAGCACATTTTTTTGCGCTTTGACCAGTCGACTATATCAAATTTGACAATGGACAATCTGTTAGCTCTCCGGTTTTCTGCCTCCAAAATAGTAGTTTATGTCTCGACTTTTGTCTGTACCGGGCTTTTCAAACAAATACTGAGTACACAATAAATAATGTGTTTAACAGATTTCAGCTGTTTCAAATTTCCAATGACAATCCTATTCTATGCGACAGGGCTAATGCAGCAAGCGTCAAATCGGACATTCAATATTCAGCCGTCGTTCATAGAAGAATTTTCACGTCAATAATCGAAATAGCTATTTCGTAAGACAGCACCAATTCCAAATGTGTATGGAATAAAAATAATACATCGATCATACAGGTTCACGACCCCGTCAGCAGAACCAGTTATGGTGGATTGCATCTACCATAACTGGTGCTGCTTTTGCGGGGGTCGCGGATCTCTATGGTCGATTTTTTGGGTCGATGATATCACAGATCATTGATTAGGAGTAGAGATAATGGAGATGTCTGATGAGCCATACATCCCACAAGTCACTGCAGTTCAATGGTTCTCGCATTATTGTCTAGAACAGATCCTACTATTGAAAATCCAAGACAGCTGGCATTTATCTTGTATTACACAGGTAACAGTCCTCTTACCGATGTCAAGACACTCTGTCAAGTTCGAAGTCAATCAGTTCAACCATTCTCGAGTTATTGGTCAGAGAAAAAATGTGTAAGAACCAACTGCTGAAGTCCAAGATGGCTGATGGCGGCCATCTTGAACTACACAGGTAATTGAAAAGCAACCCCAACTGTCCTCTCACTGATGTCAAGCCACTCTTCGAGTTTGAAGTCGATCGGTTCATTTTGAATGTCCGGACAATATAAAACTGCTGAAATCCAAGATGGCTGGACGCTACCTTGGAGTACACTGGTAACTGAAAAGCATGCCAACTGTCCTCTCACTTATGTCGAGACACTCTCCAAATTTGAAGTAGATTGATTCAATACTTCTCGAGTTTTTCGTCGAACAAGAAATGTACAAAGATCCGACAATGCAAGATGGCTGATGGTGGATTATACAGGTAACTGAAAAGCAATCCCGACTGTTCTCTCACCGATGTCAAGGCACTCTCCAAGTTTGAAGTCAATCGGTTCAAAAGTTACCGAGTTATTGGTTTGATAAGAAATGTGTCAAGATCCAACTCCTGACAATCCAAGATGACTGATGGTGACCATCATGGATTATGCAGGTAACTGAAAAGCAATCCCAACCGTCCTCTCATCGATGATAAGACACTGTGCAAGTTGGAAGTCGATTCGTTCAATGGCGTTCGAGTTATTGATCGGCCAAGAAATATGTAACGGAACGACGGAATAACGGAATAATGGGATTGGAAACACCGGGCATTTGTAATTTCGTGATTCCGCAATTCCGTCTTTCCTTTACACATTTCTCGTAATTTGACGCATTTTCAGAGAATATTTTAGGGTAAAAATTTTCAACTATTTCGCCATTCTAACTCTTTCAAAGAGGAAAAATGAAATCTTCCTCAAATATTGGTGTTCAGATGCAGTTTAAGTCAGAGTCAACTACTAACACCTCTACAAGAAAAGGTTACTTCATCGATGCGTCAGTTATGACGTCAGTTATTAAGTTGTGGATGACAAACGCGGTAATTTTCGGCTCTAATTAACGCCTTTATCGACAAAGAGAGGCGGACAATAAATGAAACTGATAAATCATGAAATCTGAGCTAAAGTTAATACTAAATCAGATAGAACAAATACTGGGATTAAGTTGGCACTTTGCATGAAACTACAATTTAAAACTAGTCGTGATCATTTTGATCAATGAATGAAGAAAGTCGAGGGGTCAAGGGTACTCCCCTGGAAATTTGAGAATGTCAGGCGCTTCTCTTATAAATTTCAACCCATTTTAAGGCATTTCTGTCACAATTATTGGGAAGGAGCAAAGTGGTCTTTGCCCCCCCCCCCCATCCTCCACCCCCTCTTTCATATTGGAGGCCCGGACCCCCGCCGGAACCCCTGAATAAGGAATTCTCAAACGCTTCGATCGACCGTTTATGTTTATATTCTCCAGTTTCCGGTGAATTACCAGTCGCACAGAAATACAAATGTATGGTCTTCAAAGCCACAAGATTTCTGAAATAAAAAATGAAAAAACTTTGACGAAACGTAGTACCATTTGATGCTACCAAATAAATATTATCAATAAAGATTTTCATTCTGATAAACCTTTAAAGAAGCGTATGGAACCTTATTCTATCAACGCGCAGTTCCTGAAAATATCTCATAACGTGTTTCAGATTCTAAAAACAGGTTTGCAAGAAGTTAAGGTTACTGTATCGGATCCTAGTTGCGTACGTGTACGTATCACAATTTTGATTAAATACCTGGCAGGGCTTTTTTATATCCATACAAACATTTTTTGAAAACCCTTGATTCAAGGAATTTAGATAAATAAAAAATGTTCTCGAATTTATTACAAGAATCGATTTATTTGAAGATAAATGGTGTCATTAAGAAAAGTATAGTCCTGAAAATCACGTGCTAATAAATCTCTCAATTTTCATCAAACAAACTTGCTTTTTTGGAATAATGAACTTCACCACTTGAATAAAAATAAGTTGCCTCAGTTTTTTTAGTTAAGGCCTAGAAGTTATTTTATTGTCGTACAAATTTGAAAGATTAAAAAAATCTACAAAAACTCTACCTCTCTCCATTAAATCATAAATAATTCATGAACAGGGCCGAACAGATAAAATTTGAGGCAACGTTTTGAAGATGTACATGATTGGAATATTGTGTCCAAATTCATGTTTGTACATCAAATAACAAGAGAGGAATTAGAACGGGGAAAACCACTTCTTGGCGAAAAACTAAACGCAGAAAACGGCCAAAAACCAATCAGCACTGTGTTCAACCGCTTGAGCCACGCTAATCCCCTGTTCGCAGCTGGATGAGAACCTCACTGAGACAATGCTGTGACCGCTTGTATAGATGTCAACCACTATTGTACGGAGTTCTGTCTTGTACGGAGTTCTGTAATTATTTGACGAGCAAAGTAAGTTACAGGCCTACATTGTTTATCAAGCCTGTGCCGTAAACTTCCTGTTCAAACTCCATTTACACATTCGGTAACATACATTGTACTAAAATTTTCAAATATTCACAGTTTCATGACTATTCGATGATGTTATGCTAGGTGAGTCAATTAGTTCCGCTTCTTTGGCCGTGGACCTCAATACACAGTCTTCGCCTTGAGCGTGAGTAATCCTTATACACCGCTGTGTCCCCTGGTGAGCGAAGTTCGCATGATTGAGCCTTGCCTACTGCACCACGAATGGTTTGAGTTTTAAAGTCATGTTTTTTACTACAATGCAATAGTTTTCATAATTTCTTATTCCCCCAACTTGTAGGTTTGACTGTGTACTCTGGTATGAGACAAAGGAACAAAAATCGAGATTTTGAAGCTTCGACCGGATACAGTAACTGTAAAATGAATAAAAATGATCTGGCTTGAACAAATTTAGATAAAATTTCGATGTGAGAGCAGAGTAAAACTTGAGGCCACGGCCACAGTTCATCCCATCGGCCTAGTGTGAACTTGCTGTCCCTTTCACACGAGCAATATAAATCTCCGGTATAGACAGATGAAGGGCATTCAATAAGGGGAAACAGAAGTAGTTGGGGGAAAACCGTCATGTTTATTTGTATGGAAAGTTGGCTAGAGACAACTAGATATAAAAGGGGCGGGCACCCACCAACCACCCGCTCTGATAAGAGGAGCATTAAAGTGGCTCTCAATTATGTGCAAGTAAATGTTCACATGTATTGTTGGTTAATGTAAAATGTTAAAGGCATAGTACGATTGTACGATAGGCCCAGGTGTATTATACAGATGATGGAATTGTTGCAAACCTTGGTATTGGGAGCATGGACGAGATACTGAGGTAGAGAGGTACTCCAGATTGCTGGAACTCAGTCCATGTCCGTTTTCTTTTCTCGGGAGTTACAGATAGCTAAACTCTCAGAGTGCAATTTTATTTAAAAATATCAAGAAAATCTTCCCCGCAGTTCTCCGTGAACAGTAAAGCAGAACTCAGACAGGCTATTTACAGGTTAAATTCGGACGTCATTGTCATTATGAAGTTGGACCGTCTGAGTGTTATAATATGCATAACATAACATGCTTCGCGCCGGGACATCAAAATGTAACCTGCAAATTGCCTATCTGGTTTTTGTTTTTGCTATTTACGGAAAACTACCTGGTGGATTTTTCTCGATATTTTGAAATAAAATTGCAGTGTGAAAGTTTAGCTACTGTGCAAAGTTTCACTGTTGAGCAAGCTTACTTTCCCTTGCACAGAAAAGAACAAACCGAACACTGTCGGAGCGTTTTATTCAAGTAAAGTGACGTTCGACCAGTTCACAGCTAAGAGATGTCAGCGCGGCACACTGCCACAAGTGACATGGACGAAATAAGCAAATTCAAGTGCATTTACTTGCATATGTCAAGGGGAGGTAATCACCTCCCAGCATAAGATATTAAAACAATTATATTCAATATTAAAACAGAATGATCGATTTGAGGACTGGGACCGGGAGAGAATACCCCAGCTAGAAATTTAGAAAATTTTCCCAATTTCCGACTTTCTAAATCTTGTGAAATTAGGGAGGGGGGAGGGGGAGAATGTTAGCCAAACATTGGTGTTCAGATCAAACCATCTTCTTGTAAGACTGAATTGTTCATGGGGCTTTTGTCCGGGCACCCTTTAACACAGACCCAAAATTCGTCACAAATGTACCCAATTTCAGTATGCTTGTAATTTACCACACAATATGCTACCAAATTTGAAGTGTGTAGCTGCAATGGTTTGGTTTCTGAAGCATTAACGTCATTCTGTGGATATTTTCAATTTGTTGCCATGGAAACTGCAAAAACACCAAGCACAAACTAATGCTACCAAATTTGAAGTGTCTAGCTGCAATGGTTCTGTTTCTAAAGATTAACCTCATTCTGTGGATATTTTCCATTATGTTGACAGCAAAAACACCCAAATTTACCCAATTTCAATAGCCTTGTGCTTTACCACCCAACATTGCTGTATACCAAATTTGAAGTTTCTAGCTGCAACGGTTCGGCTTTTAGAACGTTCACGTCGTCATGTGGACATTTTTCGTTATGCTGCCATGGAAATCACAAAAATCAAATAAATGCGCCCAATTCCAATAGGCTTGTGCTTTACCAACCAACAATGCAGTATACCAAATTTGAAGTCTCCAGCTGCAACGGTTCACCTTTTAGAGCGGTCACGTCGTTATATGGATATTTTTCGTTATGTTGCCATGGAAACCACAAAAATCAAATAAATGTGCCCAATTTCAATAGGCTTGTGCTTTACCACCCAACATTGCAGTATGCCAAATTTGAAACGGTTCACCTTTTAGAGCGGTCACGTCGTTCATCCAGCCAGCCAGGCAGCCATCCAACCATCCAGCCAGCCAGCCTATTTTCATAATCCTACGAGCAGAGGATCATGGGTAAATTCCAGGTGGCGTGCACACAAAAGCGATATTTTCGTAATTTTTCTTCAAAATTTCGGCTTTTACGCGAGGAAAAGTGTGAAAATGTATTTTTTTCACATCAGATTAATATTCACTGATTTATCAAACAGCTTTTGCGGAGAAATGACATGACGGACCAAACGGCAGTAATGAATAAAAAAATCGAACAAACATTGCCTTTTTTGAAAATAATGTCACTGTTACGTCATCAAAGCCGAATTTTTTCAACATTTTCTGGTAGGGCTTGATCCAAGGGTATAGTGTGGTAAGATTTAGTCCCCTACCTAAAGGGGTAAGAAAAATAATTAGGGAGGGGCCGAAATGCCCCTCCTTCACCCAAGCTTGGACAGACCCCAAATGTTTCGAGTGGGAACGAGACAAAGCCGAGAGACATATGGGACAACAGTCGATATTGATAAACCGGGACCCTTGTAGACGAGATATTTATCGGTTTTACTCGTTTACCAAGAAACCTTCTCGATCTCTTGGACGCGACCCCTAAGTCGTCAGACGTATTGACATCCTGAGATAACATGGCTGCATGATACAGTGGCCGAGAATTTCTGGACAGTTTATTAGGACGCGATTTAAAATCTCGTTTGAGTTTCAATCGGACATTTTGTAATATGTTTATGAAATTGATATTTTCGTAGGAGCAAAGTAATGTATTATTTTGAATGTCTTTTCCTCCCGTCTCATTCGCGTTTCAATCGAGTAAAAAAATTCAACCTCGATAAGATTGTCCATAGCTATGCAAACGACCGAGGCTAAAATCATCTTAGACATCTAGATCAGCATACATACATGCATCAATACAACTTTCTCTTGACTAGTCAATTGCAAGGACGACTAGATATACACTGTTTGCACATATCACACTCTATTTGGCCTATCGCCAGGAATGCATGTATTCATGACTATGGCATAATTGCAGCCGAATATAGAATATTATCACACAATGACTTCCATGTTTTGAAGTTACTTTCATCCTAGATTGAATTATATGAATATTTGGCCAATCACGAAAGGTCGGCGAAATAAGATCAACTGTAGTGAGGAATTGTGCAGGATACGGAACTGCTTTTTTAAAAAATATTTTAGATTTTTCCAACAATTTTGTATACAACCGAACAGAGAGTGATTATATGTGTGTGTGTCAGCGTCACCTGATTTTGTTTAGTTAAAGAAAGACACAGATTGCTTGAATTCTATATTTTTAGTTGAAAAATCAATGATGGTGCTACCGTTTTTGTAATATCCAATTCATGCGAAATGACTGTCGTTCTACACTCAGACAAAACCCCCGAGTTCTAACCCAGAGTGGGACCACATGTTTCATCTCAAATTGCACCAAAGCACAAACATAATGTTCATAATAAAAGAAACTACATCGTGTAAGCTATGTCACACTGATCACATTCAGGTCATATCACATCGTCTCACAAGCTGTGCGATCGCCCTAAGGTCTTGTTTTTTTTCGTCGCAGGTATATTCATTATGATCATTAAACCATGCCTGTCAATAACAGACACTATGAATTACAACACATATAAGGGAAGGTGGAAGAGGTGCCGACATACTGACTGCGTCACATGACTTCACAGAATAGTCCTCTGGTTAACCTATTCTAAAGCACATACCAAGAATCTAACGATTCATGATATGTATTGTATCTCAGGTACGCTTTTATTGTACCTGTTCATGTGGCAACTTGGATGATATGACCACACGGCCCCAAGCACCGGCATAAGCGGTATTAGATACAAATCTAGAGAGCTATGATGGAAATGCTCTGACAACTCGTATACTGGTAATTGGTGAGTTGTTTCGCTGTGACAACTCGTACATTGGAGACTGGTGAGCTGTATCGTCGTCAGATGTAAATGACGGCAATTAACACAAAAGACTAGTCTGTAAGGCCCGATGTCGACCCAGCATCAACTTCCCACAAATGCCAACATATATCAAAGACCAAAAGGTCTGTACAGGGGGCGGGCCTCGGGGACGAAACGTCCACCAGCAGAATCCCGCCATATACAGGTAAAAATTACAACACATATAAGGGAAGTGGGAAGAGGTGCCGACATACTGACTGCGTCACATGACTTCACAGAATAGTCCTCTGGTTAACCTATTCTAAAGCACATACCAAGAATCTAACGATTCGTGATATGTGTTGTATCTCAGGTACGCTTTTATTGTACCTGTTCATGTGGCAACTTGATGATATGACCACACGGCCCCTAGCACCGGCATAAGCGGTATTAGATACAAATCTAGAGAGCTATGATGGAAATGCTCTGACAACTCGTATACTGGTAATTGGTGAGCTGTCTCGCTGTGACAACTCGTACATTGGAGATTGGTGAGCTGTATCGTCGTCAGATGTAAATGACGGCAATTAACACAAAAGACTAGTCTGTAAGGCCCGATGTCGACCCAGCATCAACTTCCCACAAATGCTAACATATATCAAAGACCAAAAGGTCTGTACAGGGGGCGGGCCTCGGGGACGAAACGTCCACCAGCAGAATCCCGCCATATACAGGTAAAAATTACAACACATATAAGGGAAGTGGGAAGAGGTGCCGACATACTGACTGCGTCACATGACTTCACAGAATAGTCTTCTGGTTAACCTATTCTAAAGCACATACCAAGAATCTAACGATTCATGATATGTATTGTATCTCAGGTACGCTTTTATTGTACCTGTTCATGTGGCAACTTGGATGATATGACCACACGGCCCCTAGCACCGGCATAAGCGGTATTAGATACAAATCTAGAGAGCTATGATGGAAATGCTCTGACAACTCGTATACTGGTAATTGGTGAGCTGTTTCGCTGTGACAACTCGTACATTGGATATTGGTGAGCTGTATCGTCGTCAGATGTAAATGACGGCATTTAACACAAAAGACTAGTCTGTAAGGCCCGATGTCGACCCAGCATCAACTTCCCACAAATGCCAACATATATCAAAGACCAAACGGTCTGTACAGGGGGCGGGCCTCGCGGACGAAACGTCCACCAGCAGAATCCCGCAGAAAGTCACTCAATGAAGGACTATTGAGGGATCAACACTATATCACCGGTGCCATTATATAGTGCAGCATTCGGGAGAGGTCATACTAATGTTACAGGATTCATGTTTCTACACTATCAATGTTCAATGTTTTACATGCCGAGGTCTGTTGTAGGCACACGATTCATGTATAATATTTTATACGTATTCCTCATCGGTCTGTCTCTATGTCGCCCGGTAGCCAGTGAAGCTTTCCCTCCCTCCGGAACATCCACTTGGTAGGTAGGTGCATTAGGAAGAGACGGGATGTCGTGCATTGCTTTTGCTTAATTTGGTCCTTTTCATGGGATCCAGACACACCCTCTTTGCCGCAGTCATTGTAACGGTAGTTCCTCTCGTGTCTGTGCTGTGGACCGCACACTTTTCAAGTTACGGATCTGGTTTGGTAGGTAGGTGCATTTAGGGGAGACAACGTGTTATGAGATGGCGCTGTCCGTCCGTTCGTTTCGTGTCCGTTTGAATGGCAACCAGACACCTCTTTCTCAGCCATTGTAAAGGTAGTTTCTGTCGTGTCTGGGCTGTGTATCGCACATCTTTCAAGCTTCTCTTCGGTCATCTCAATTTTTCAACTGTTTCCACTTCCATTTTTTTCCTTCATTTATTTTTTCTTTCACGTACGTCTTACAACAGTCTCTGTTCCGCCATTCAACGCCATCCATTTTCAATGGGATGACCTGCTTTCCATGGAGCTTCAGACAGTCCATCCTAACACATATGTGAATTGATGTAGCTTTTTGCAGTGGTTACTCCCTTCAACACAATTGACTGACAGCGATGATTCACAAATTCAGTACGTCTTCCCAAATAAAGCTGTTTTCAATAATCAGTACAGTTCTTCTTTTCTTGTACATCACTAACGATCACATGTAACAATCCATACAGTGCTGAAAGTTTTCAATTCACTGTTCCACCTGCTCAGGCTGATATGTTTTTCGGGCGTATTTTGAGTTCAGACTGAGCTTTTGTTTCTATCAGCACTCACTACGTTACCGATTATGTTGCTGTAATTTACTGTCGGCCTGTAAATACACATAGCCAGGGAGGCAGAGATTTAAACTTAACAGTTCTGCTGTTAAGGGCTGTTGGGTATAAAGGTTTTCTACAGATACCCAGTAACAATTTGCACATCGACAACCCAGAGAACTTACTACCTGTCCTGGAAATTTTTCATTGGCTGCGAACGTCGACTTGACCATGGAATAAAACACAGTAAAGAGAATAACCTTCATGACTTGTCCAACTGGGGTAGTCTTAACCCTAATTGCGGAAAATGTATTTTCGTTCTGATAAATACTGGTTAATAGAAGTATCCCTGTATAAAAAATAGTTCTACAGAAGATGAGACGAGGGTCATGCAAACAACATTAAGTTCCTTGTTATCTACTCCGATGTTAATTATGAGGCATCAATATAATCAACTGCCATCATTGAATATATGTATTTCAAAATATTGGGTGCAATGTAAACGGAGTGACGTCACAAACTGGTCGTCTCAAAATTAAATTTCCCACCTTTCGAATTTTCAACCTGTTCTACAGGCTATATATATTACGATGGCAAGTTTTAATAAATTTCTGAGATGTCCATCCTTGGCAGAGTGATATATTTTCTAAATTTTGAGTGGTGTAGTTGGAGATAACCGGAAGAAGTGGAGGTTTTACCCATGACGGTATTAATCTTGAAATTTATGTTTCTGGCATATCCAAACCATCATATAATCTTAAAAATTAATTTTAATGACTAAACACACTGCGAAAACACTAATGTGCTATAAATATAAATTATGATAAAATCCATAGGAAACGAGCTATAGTGAGTTTTATATGGCTTTATCATACAATGTATGAGTGCGAAAAGAATCAGATAAATGACCACCAGTAAGATGATTTATTTATCATGTCACAATAATTTGGTATGTAAATGTCGATAAATAATCACAAGATTCACATTGCTTTGGCCGGTATTCAGGAATAGGTTTTTCTTTATTCCCGGATCAGAGAATTATGGTTTAACGTCCCATTTAGCAATATTTCAGCTATATAGCGACTGGGACCACCTCACGTTTAAAAAGATTGTTTGTCCCTTATGATCTTTATTTACAGGTGAAAACGTGATTAACAATGCTGGTATAATCCCAATTAAAGGACAGGTTAATCGAAAGCTAGGTACGATATCTGTAGTACATGAGCCAATAGTCGAAATTGGAACGATATGCAAAAGCTGGGAAAAATTGCCGACATAAGTAATATGTCTTTTTTGGAACGTCTACGAACTGTTCGTTACTATATATGCATATATTCAATCGTGTATTTGCGCCTAATTGTGTCAGCGCCAAATCATGTAAACAAATTGCGCCTAATAACGTGTTGCGCCTAATCGTGTAGAAATTTTGCGCTTAATGGTGGAACTGCGCCTAATCGTGTACGGAATTTGCGCCTATTTGTGTAAATGCGCCTAATCGTATAAGAAAGCTGCGTTTAATCATGCAACTGCTCCTGACCATATGAACCATCTTGCGCCTAATTCCGCGTTGCGCCTAATCCTGTAGAAAAATTGCTCCTAATTGTGGAAATGCGCCTATTCGTGTAGGAGATTTGCTCCTAATTGTGGAAACGCGCCTATTCGTGTAAGAAATATGCGTCTAATCGTAGTAACGCGCTTATTCGTGGAAATCATTTTGCGCCTAATTAAGCGTTGCGCCTAATCGTTTATAAAATTTCCGTCTAACTGTGGAAATGCGCCTAATCGTGTATAGAGTTTGCGCCTAAACGTGTAGTCATGAAAACAACCTAATATGTACTCTAAGGTGCGACAACTCGACATATATCCCGTAGGACGACTGTACCGCAGCACCACCTGTATACTAAGGGGAGACAGCTCATCCTATAGCCAGCATTTGAAGCGCTCGCCCTTGAAGCGTTGAATGGTTTTCGCAACCCATTTTCATATCTAACTTTTTGAATGATAGACAATTCCAAGTTCGGTTGGGTACAACCATGTCTGATCATTTCGACCAAGATCTGGGTATCCCACAGGGCAGTATTATGACTACTTCTCTGTTTAGTATCAAGATCAACAGCTTGGCGGAAGTTTTGAATAAATCAATTGATGGTTGAATCTTTGTAGACGATCTCAACATTTCGTGCAGTGGAAAAATTGTACACAATATTGAGAAAACATTTTAACTTTGTCTGGACAGAATTCAGAAATGATTTCTAGAAAATGACTTCAAATTCTCCAGAGTAAAGACAAATTGTATTCACTTTTGCAGAAAATATTTCCAGCACAAAGATCCAGTACTAACATTAGATGGAACTGAGATCAAAGTGGTGAAAGAGGTAAAGTTCTTAGGAATTTTGTTTGACCACCGACTGACATTCAAATCACATATAAATTGCTTGAAACCTAAGTGCACGAAAGCTCTTGACTTGTTGAAGGTAGTTGACACCTACAAGTGGGGAGGAAATCAGCAAACACTTCTCCATTTATATCGATCACTTGTTCGTTCCAAACCTGATTAAAGCTCTATTGTTCACAACGGTGCAAGCAAATCAAACTTGGCAAAGCTAGATCCTATTCTCTATCAAGAACTAAGTCTGGACCAAACGCTTGTAATTTGCCTTGGAGCTTGCCTTGGAACTTCGAAGAATTAAACTATCATTGCAATATAGCACAAAATTGCGATCAAATCACTCGAATCCAGCATAGAACTGTGTTTTCAAACCTCAGTTCGTGAATCTCTATTTGAAGAAACCCTCCATTATTCCACCTCTTGGAATACGTATGAAACCACACATTGTAGCAGGTGGTATTAAGCTTAGTCAAATTTAACCTAACAAGCTCTTATCAATTCTACCATGGCAGTTATACACTCTTAAAACGCAAATGTTAGATTTAACTTCTAGAGTGTTGGAGGAGGGAAAGCATTTAGAAAGTGTTGTTTCACCACTTTTAAGTGTTGGATGCAACAGCTTAAATGTTGCATTTAACACGTGAAAGTGGTGAATACAACACCTTCTAAATGTTTCCCTCCTCCAATCCTCTATATGTTAAATCTAACATTTGCGTTTTGACAGTATAGCTCAAGTAAATATTTCTCTAGCGAAATATAAAAAAGCAGACACGAGCCAGCTCTTGCATACAAAAGAATTTGGTCTACTGAGAGAGAAATACAGATCGCATCAGGCTAGTTATACAGATGGTTCTAAAGGTGGTAAGAGAGTAGCATGTGCTACTATCTTTACTTCCAAACTAAAACCTGTCGACCACCAGGTAAAAGTTCGATATTCACTGCAGAAGCAAAAGCTATATTGTTGGATTTAGAAGGTATTGGGTGCCCGACCGTCTTGGAGTCACGCACACACACACATTGCCACCGTGACTCCTGGGTCGCTTCTCTAAAGAAACTTTGGCGACAGTGACGTCTTCTGGAAGACACGTGACCGGAAGTCGCAACTGCGCAGGCGCGATCACACCCAAGCGCTACAAAACTCCAAGGCAATGTAGCATTTTCCTACTACTTGAGTTGTCTCCCTTTAATATACAGATGGTGCTGTAATATATGACAGCTCATTATGCAGGCTCTTGTGCAGGTCACCATTTGCAATATTGGTTGTTTCAACGTTTGATTGGTGAATTCAAATTTTCAAAATTGAAGTGCAGGATTTTCATCGGTCGGTGGAAGAAAAAAATGGAACAGTCCAAGTCGAGCATATCAAATACCTTACCCCAACTCTCGGGAGAACTATCTCTAAAGATTACAAAAAACAGTGGCGGACATCTCGTTCCAACGCTTTCACTTATACACACACAAGGGGAAGATTCGCTTCCCAATATTTACACATTCATTACTTTGTTTGGGCTGAAATTGGTCGATTTCGGAAACATTTCATCATGGTCATTTCAACGCTTTTACGCCCTTTTGCAGCGATAGCCCCGAAAATGAAATGACAAATGAGAGCATTGTGTTAGAACACCTGAACTGTTGAGCGGATATACCTGAACTGTTTTCGGAGTTTAGTAGCTTTTCACCAATACAGTCGAAAAACTTGAATTCTGGGTGGGCACAGCAATTCAATAAATAACTGTCTGGCTTGGAGTTATATTCTAGCTGCCCATCATGATGTTCCAATCTTCAAATCCGTATTCCTGCTCTATATTAGGTCGTGTTCATGACTACACGTGTAGGCGCACCCTCTATACACGATTAGGAGCATTTCCATAGTTAGACACAAATTTTCTAAACGAATAGGCGCAACGCATAATTAGACGCAAAATCATTTCCACGAATAAGCGCGTTTCCACCATTAGACGCATATTTTTACACGAATAAGCACATTTCCACAATTAGGAGCAAATCTCCTACACGAATAGGCGCATTTCCAAAATTGGGAGCAATTTTTCTACACGATTAGGCGCAAGATGGTTCATATTAGGAGTAATTGCATGACCAAACGCAGCCTCCTTACACGATTAGGCGGATTTACACAAATAAGCGCAAATTTCGTACACGATTAGGCGCAGTTCCACCATTAAGCCAAATTTCGTACACGATTAGGCGCAGTTCCACCATTAAGCGCAAACTTTCTACACGATTAGGCGCAACACGTTTTTAGGCGCAATTTGTTTACACGATTTAGCACTGACACGATTAGGCGCAATTACACCATTAGCCCCCCCACACACAACCCCCTTTGGGGCTGGAAAAGTTCACCTACACGAATGACAAACTATGAAAAGCCCTGTCTCGCATGATACAGCACGGACGCCATCTTGAATTGAATAATAACGGTAAAAAAACTAAACAGAACCATACTGGAGTAAACTATTAGACCAGAAATATTATCTCCCTTACTTTGTTTTAGTGCTTTGGTAGCACTTCTGCTGGACGGAGTGGCGAAATTAAGCAAAATGGATTAGTTGTGACGTCATCACTCTTACCAGTAGCTCGCATCTACATTTCGTTACCACGTATATACAGACACTATCATGGTGAGCTTTTTACAGCAGAACTTTCGAATTTTTTTATCAAATTAGTCCACTGGATAACATACATATATTATTAAGCTGGACATTCACGCTGCTTTGTCGGTTTTAATCACTTTCTCACGGGATACCGGTAAGAATACTGATTCTGTAGCTGATTAGAACCCAGATGACATGGGGTCACTTTTATGAGAAATAGGGAATCAAGATTCTCAGTAGGATATGAATTTGAGTTTGAATTCTAAATATCGTATTGAGGGATTTTATACAAATGAGATTTGGCTGAGGTTACAAGTGAACCCAAGATATTGAGCTAAATCTGCGTTGAAATATTCACAGAGCTAATCTCAAAGTTTTATCTCGTTCTAATTTTCCGACGGGTTTAAGGATATATTGCGTGAAGATTTAAATATTTATCGTCTCACAAGCTGTGCGATCGCCCTTAGGCCTTGGTTTTTTTCGTGGCACGTGTGCGGCATTCATCTAGCAAGTAATTATGATCACTGAACCATGCCTGTCAATAACAGCCAGTATGAAGTAATTCTGTGAAGGACAATTAAGGAGTCAACACTATATTACCTGCGCCATCATATAGTGCAGCTATCGGGAGAGGTTATACTATTGTAACAGGACTGATCTTTCTATAGTATCAATGTTCAATATTTTACATGCCGATGTCTGTCGTAGTCAAACGATTCATGTATAATATTTTATACGTATGCCTTAACATTCTGTCTTCTGCCCGGTAGACAGTGAAGTTTTCCCTCCCTCCGGAACATCCTCTTTTTTTTTACCCTTGTTGCACTTTCAAACTTTCAATAATTGGTGTTCAATATTGACTAAATGTGAGCAATACACATTAAACAAAATAAAATAGGAAACTATGGTCATATTCTAACAGCTTACGCTCATTTTAAATTTATTTACATTTCCCTAATATGAAGATATGACAGTCAATTTAAAATGGCGTTCATGTGGGGTCATCTGAAAATCCCAATTTTCCATGTTGATTGCATAATGCGAGGCACTGTTCTTAGCCCATTGTGCGGATTGTTAGAACTGAGGGGTCCCACATCATAGCCTGCCACCTAACACCCAATTTCTTAGTCTTCAGTTACTTAGTCTTCAGTTACTTAGTCTTCAGTTTAAAACATGATAATAATATTGAAAATGACGACCATAAGAAATCCAACATGTTGCTTGTTTATGGCGTTATTTTTACGTCAGAGTACAAACTGTTCCAAACGGAGCAGAGTCACACCAAGGCATATAACATTATCCTCATTTGAATTCAACCTTTGAGAATATAATGTTTAACCCTACCAATCTTTCTGCACACTCTTCGGAACGACAAAAAAACGAGAGCTGAAACTCCGTGACTTTATAGTTTATCATATTGGGGTCTATTTTGAACCTATTCGCATAACACCCCGAGCAGAGAATCATGAGTAAATTGAAGATGGCGGCCACATAAGGTACCAGAAAAGTGATGTTTTCGTCGTTTTTCTTCAACATTTATGATTTTCGTTATGAAAAGTGGGAGAAAACTATTTTATTTGACATCACATTAATATTTACTCATTTATCATGCCATTTTTGCGCAGAAATTGCATGAATAAACGAGAGATCATGAAGGATCTTGGCGCCCACCATTGTCCGGTAATTGTAAGCTAATGACAAGAGGATCTTTTTGTCCATTGTTACTAAGAACAAATAGTAACAATCGAATCCGAGTGAAAAAGATCGAAAAAAGGACACTGGAAAACACAAAGATATAATCTTTCTAAGTTTCAGGAGTTTCAAGGTTTCTAGAAACTGTACTTATGTCGGTTGTTATAGTACAAGAGAAATGAGCAAAGTTAGTCTGAAAGTGCATGTATATGTACGGAGGATCCTTCGTCTTCGTTTTGTAGTATTTTTTTTTATTTTTTTTTATTTTTTTTTTTTGCACGTGTCATCATTGGGTACTGGAAGTGAAGACAAATCTCTTTGACACTTTGGCATGAGCTATGAAACATACCTAAGATTTTATAACTAGGACCGAATGCTAATTCTGTTCTGTTTACTGGGCTAGTTTGAGATATCTCTTTTAAGATACCATGCTCGAAAATGGCAAGATGGTACAATACTTAATACTGGAGGGATCCAGTCCGCGCAGTAATGTTGAAACTTCGAAAGTGTCTGAATCTTGATTATCTCCCTTGGATCGAAACCTGCAGTAGTCTACAGTTGTCGAGTTGTGATGTTGTGTCAAAAGAGTGACGTGATGTAGCCGACCCGCCGGCAGCCGAAAGGGGGGCAGTTCACTTGCAACTGCATGGACTAAAGAAAACTGATTTAAAATTTGAATAAATAGATTTTAACTCCGAACTCCTTGTTATGAAAGGTGAAGGTATGGATATTCTTTATAGTCAATATATAGAATATGCCCCACCGTTTGATTCGCCGTCTCTTGTGATGCAACGTCACAACTCGGGAATACCGTATTAATTTGAAGCGTAACTTGGATTTTCGAATCGGACCAAAAAAATGTATCTTGCACAACTAGGCCCCATGTGGGACGTATGTACAAAATTTCAGAAAGATCCATGAAATATTTCCTGAGAATTCACGATAGCAATGTTTCAAGGGGAATTCAAGATGGCCACCTAGCGGCCATATTGGATTTTTGAATCGGACCAAAAAAGTTATCTTGCACAACTGGATCACAAGGCGAACCTGTGTACCAAATTTGAGGAAGATCAATGCAGTACTTCTGGAGAAATCACGATAAAGTTTCATTGGTAAATCTAGGATGGGCGCCTGGTGGCCATATTGCATGTTCGAATCGGAACAAAAAAGGTATTTTGCACAACTAGACCCCAAGGGGAACCTATGTAGCAAATTTGAGAAAGATCCCTGCAGTACGTCCTGAGAAATCACGATAACAAAGTTGCATGGGGAAATCCAAGATGGCCACCTGTTGGCCATATTGGATTTTGGAATCGGACCAGAAAGTGTATCTTGCACAACTGGACCACAAGGGAAACCTGTGTACCAAATTGGAGAAAGATCCAAGCAGTACCTCCTGAGAAATCACGATAACAACGTTTCATGGGGAAATCTAAGGTGGCCCCCTGGTGGCCATATTGAATTCTCGATTCGGACCGAAAAAGGTATCTTGCACAGCAAGACCCTGAGGGGAACCTGTGTACCAAATTTGAGAAAGATCCATGCAAGACTTCCTGAGAAATGACGATAAAGTTTGATAGGGAAATCCAAGATGGCTGCCTGGTAGCCATATCGGATTTTCGAATAGGACCAGAAAAGACATGTTGCACAAGTAGACCCCAAGGGGAACCTGTGTACCAAATTTGAGAAAGATCCGTGCAGTACTTCCTGAGAAATGATGATAAAGTTTCATGGAGAAATCTAAGATGGCTGCCTGTCGGCCATATTGAATTTTCGAATCGGATGAGAAAAGGTATCTTGCACAACTAGACCCCAAGGGGAACCTGTGTACCAAATGTGAGAAAGATCCATGCACCAGTTCCTGAGAAATCGCGATAACAAGGTCTCGTGAGGAAATCCAAGATGACTGCCTTGTGGTCATATTGGATTTTCGAATCGGACCAGAAAAGTATCTTGCACAACTACACCCCAAGGGGAACCTGTGTACCAAATCTGAGAAAGATCCATGCATTAGTTCCTGAGAAATGACGATAACAAAGTTTCATGGGGAAATCCAAGATGGCTGCCTGGTGGCCATATTGGATTTTCGAATCGGACCAGAATAGGTATCTTGCACAACTACACCTCAAGGAAAACCTGTGTACCAAATTTGAGAAACATCCATGCAGCAGTTCCTGAGAAATTGCGATAACAAGACTTCATGGTGAAATCCAAGATGGCTGCCTGGTGGCCATATTGGATTTTCGAATCGGACCAGAAAAGGTATGCTGCACAACTAGACCTAAGGGGAACCAGTGTACCAAATTTGAGAAAGATCCATAAAGTAGTTCCTGAGAAATCGTGATAACAAGAATTGTTTACGGACGGACGACGACGGACTGACTGACTGACTGACGGACGGACGACGGACCACGGACGAAAATGATTTGAACAGCCCACCATCTGGTGATGGTGGGCTAAAAAATCGGAAACTCTGACCGAAAAATCACCCAAAAATGTCGCTTTTGAAAATGACGCCACTGTGACGTCATCACAACGGCCATCTTGGATTTTTTTACATTTTATGGTAAAGCTTGACCCAAGGGTGGAGTGTGGTAAGTTTCAGTCCCCTAGCTCAAGAGGTAAGAAAAATAATTAGAGGGGCCAAGACAGGCCCCAAAAAGCTCAGGACAGATAGCGTTAAATCAAAAACATCGAACATGTGGATTCTTATGAGACTCAAGGCCTTTGGCTGACAGTTAAAAAATCAAGCCTTTTCACACCCTAGATTCAACAATCTATTATTACGCCACTTTGTGTCTATTTGCATAATCCTTAAAGAAATGAATTACTGAGACATTCAAGATGACAGACTTATGGCGTCCTCTGAAACTTGTGTTGTTAAATTTTATTCGTCTAATTCAAGAAATTATTTTTAGCTCGAATAAGATATTTGCCAGAGCTGAGAGGCTTCATACCATAGCTATTCATCTTACACCCCAACCTGTAACCAGGTCATCTATACGCGGTAAGACTGACCCTGGGATCGTGTGTATCCATTTTCAGCCTACTTTCGGCAACTGCAAGAGGGAATTTCCAGAAATCAATACCACGTGACTTTGTTGGCCAATCAGCCAAAGTCTACCGACGTAACCCCAACGTAACTCGCCATTTTCGAGTCATGTGATAAACTACTTGTTCAAAATTTCAGATCCACGACACCTCTTGGATGATACGAAAGTTATACATACCTATATATTTTGTAAGCCCAGGCAATATCTGTTTCAGAAGTCGTATGAAAACCTGTAATTTATCAGATTTCTCGAGTCTGTTCTCCGACGGATGAAGGCCGAACAGAATCCGGTAAAGTACCGGATATCGCTCCGCAATAATGGAGAAACACGATTCGCAAGCCATCTTATGGATGGCGAAGTGTACGCAAATGCTTACACCTATTTATATTTGAATAATCCTCGACAGTCAGCATAATGGTTACATAGCGGTTCATATTGTCGATAATGTGAGGTTATGTCACTCAATCTTCTAGGGTCATGAAGTTAGTGCGGTTTATAATACTGCATACTATGACATACAACATAGTAGTTAAGGCGGTTGATGTTCCTGGTATCCAGAACAATATAGGTGATTCACTTTCTCGTTCACAGTTAGCACGGTTCCGGAGATGCGCGCCCCAGGCAGACAAGGTAGCGACCCCTGTACCAGAGACAATTTGGCATCTTTGTGGGTAGAGGCGGGCCGGTTACTTAATAGAGCATTTGCTTCACGGACATGGAGGGACACAGGCATTCAATCTTTTGAAACATTCAGGGGCGGGGTGGGTTTGCCACCAGTGTGGCCAGTACCTGTTAACCAAATTATTGCATATATTGCTCATTTGTCCAGGAACAGTTTAGCCCCTTCCTCTGCTGCAACATATTTAGCTGGCATAGGAAATAAACATAGGCTAATGGGCTGGGTGGACCCAACTCAGCATTTTATTGTGAAGAAGCTGTTAGAAGGGTTTAAGCGACAGTCTGGGCGTAGGGACTCGCGTTCCCCCATTACTCTTGATTTGTTACGACAAATATTGAACGCATTGCCACACATTTGTGCATCAGTGTATGAAACAGTATTGTTCAGATGTGCATTTTTATTGCCATTTTTTGTTTTTTTACGCGTCAGTGAATTGGTTGCTGATAGTGCATCTGATCATACTGGTAGGGCATGGCTGAAAGAAGATGTCAAAATCCAATCTACGAAAGTAGGTTTGCGCCTATTTCTAAGATTACGATTTTCGAAAACGGATCAGTATGGCAAGCAGGCCCATTTATATCTCCATCCTTTGAAGCAAACCAATCTATGCCCAGTCAGAGCAGTGAAGGACTACCTGGCCATCCGTAGTTCCCAACATAGGCAGTTACTTTGTCATTTCAATTCTATGCCAGTCACACGCTTTCAATTCCACTCAGTTTTGAAGAAGTCGCTTGAATTTGTGGGTATTCCCATTAAGAACTATACGCCACATTCCTTCAGAATTGGTGCTGGAACAATGGCTGCCCTTTGTGGCCTGTCTGAAGAGCACATCAAAAAACTAGGCCTTTGGAAATCTTCAGCGGTGCATTCATACATTCGCCCGATATAGCTAGTACTGGAAATATATCTATTATTAGGGTCATGCCAGTATATCTTTTACATTATGGGGAAATTTAAATGCTTTTAGTGTACTTTCAGGTTTACACTATGATGTCTGGATCATTGGGTCATCATTTATTTACTGGGCATATCGCCGTGCACTTAGGGAGACCTGGGGGTCGGAATTTGGGTTTGAGGAGATGTTCCATCCGATGGGTAGGAGTGAGAGGGATGAAGTGGCACCAGCTCATCCCTACATTTATGCAGGAACTGGAGACACCCCCCCGTCCTGATATCATTATAGTCCATTTGGGAAGCAACGATCTAGTTTCCCAGAAATCAATAGCATTGATTAATGCAATTCGAATGGATCTAGGTGAAATCAGAAAAATATTGCCCTGCTGCCATGTAATATGGTCTTCCTTGCTTCCGAGGTTGGTAATGGTATGGGGCGAACGACCTGCTAGCTATCAATCAGGTTCGAAAAAAGATCAACCGGAAGGCCAGTGCCTGGTGCAGGTGCAATGGTGGCTCAGCTATTTCTCATGAGCTAATTACTCACACAGTAACGGGTTTATTTCGAGCAGATGGGGTTCATATGTCAGATATAGGGTGTGACCTACTCAACCTTAATTTCCAGACCGCCTTAGAGAGAGTAATATATGGGGAGTGGTAATGTATGCAGCATTTGGGTTGGAGGGCATGGTGGGGATGTGTGCATATGGATGCACACATGTGGCCGTCTGTGAGCATGGTACATGTACTATCTCTACTTGTGTTTCCACAGGAGAGTTATGGTAAGTTCTGGTAAGTTATCTCACATTATACAAAAACGGTATAGTTGGGTGGGAGACATGCTTCATGTTGTCGAGAGTTGTACATTGGGTATGATTGGGCGAGATAACATGTTGCATGATATCCCACATTATGCCAAAAGGAGTATAATGGGGTGAGATAATTTAATGGATAATGAATGGTCCTCCAGCATCTACATGTGTTGCCACGTGAGGTGTCAAGGACAGTCCAACCTGTGTTCCCATGGGTGGACATGGTCGGTTTCCAGTATATGGACTGGAATTGGGTTTGGAATTCACTGTCGGGAAGATCGGCGATCATTGGACGGTATCATGGTAATGGTAATGAACAGCATGTCATGCTCACAGTGGTCTCCCCAGCATGCCCGGGATTCTATGGTGAATAAAAATGCTGCGGCCAATCTCCATCCACATACTGTTGTTGTTAAGTTTTTGTAGTTGGTAAAGGTTAAATGACTCATTATCCGTAGGCCAGGTTTCTCACAGCCACTATTAGGTTATTCTTAATTATGTCTCGAGATAAATCAGTTTAGCAAATTCATAATAGCTAAACTGTGCTATTTCGGGCATGATAATCTGTGATATGGTGTAGTCTAGGGGAGGTAACTCTGCTTCATGGGTGACTGCTGTGTTTAGATGTAGGTGGCCCTCTCTAATTTCATAATACGATAGACTGCCCTTGTTCTGCTACATCATAATTCTTCTTGTCTTCTTAATAGCTTATATCTATAATGCCATCCTATTCAGCATTATCAACGCTGCAAACGAGTACGTACAAATCGAGTGCTGGCTTCGTCTACACGCTGATCGGGATCATGGAGTAAAGTTTGTCCTGCCTCAGTTATGCCCCTTGGGTGTGCCTAAAAATCGGGACTCATTTACGGGAAGAAAATCTGACAAAAAACGGTTAGGTTGACACCCCCTTTTTTTGCCTTTTTAAGTTGAGACCGGACCAGGGAACGTGAGTAAGAAGTTTAATTGAAATCGCTCTTACAGATTTTTCTGGAAATTGAGCCGAATTTGATCATTTTTCGACATTTTTAAGGGGTTTTTCTAGGAAAAATGAAGCAAGCATGGAGGAGAATGTTCGAGTTAAATTTTTCTATAACATAGCAGTGTTATATCTTAAAATAATAGTTTCATCATGCTCTTTCAGAAAATATATACATATAAGTGATTTGGGTAGAAGGTTTTGCGACAACTGGTGGCCGAAAAACGGACCCATAGTCTATTCCATGCCGAATAAAAGAATGTCCGGAGTGCACCCGTAGTTGTCTTCTCTTTGACCGTGTTTCAGACAGTATCGAGATATCGGTCATTGAATGTAATTGAGTGCGCACATGCGCGGTGGAGCTGTCCTAGATTCCTAGAATTGGCAAGCCACATGTGCCAACATCTCATCGTCATTTAAAACCCACCCACCCTTCCCAGAAACCCTATGACATTCGGTATCTCATGGTTTGTAATGTTCATTTCCATTCAGGGGTAATCAGATTTGCCAGTGGATGTAGGAATTGTTTGATGTTTTTGCCTGACATTTTCTAAGATGTTATTTGAAATACAGCCAAGTTCCTTTTCAATTGTGGTTTAACAGTAAAAGTTAAAATGGAGCTAGAGAGCTACGGAAGGTGACATACATGCCGGCATAGGATGGTTTTTTGATGACAATACATTACTCAAGTACATCTAACTGTTGAGTCGGTTTTTAACTCATGAATTGTCGCAGCATAATTGATACATCTTTTCATCTATTTCAGTTGGTTCACACGATGTACTGTCTGTATGTTATGGGGTGGCCGTCTGTGAGCATGGTACATGTACTATCTCTACTTGTGTTTCCACAGGAGAGTTATGGTAAGTTCTGGTAAATTATCTCACATTATACAAAAACGGTATAGTTGGGTGGGAGACATTCTTCATGTTGTCGAGAGTTGAACATTGGGTATGATTGGGCGAGATAACATGTTGCATGTTATCCCACATTATGCCAAAAGGAGTATAATGGGGTGAGATAATTTAATGGATAATGAATGGTCCTCCAGCATCTACATGTGTTGCCACGTGAGGTGTCAAGGACAGTCCAACCTGTGTCCCATGGGTGGACATGGTCGGTTTCCAGTATATGGACTGGAATTGGGTTTGGAATTCACTGGTCTGCCAGGGAAGATCGGCGACCATTGGACGGTATCATGGTAATGGTAATGAACAGCATGTCATGCTCACAGTGGTCTCCCCAGCATGCCCGGGATTCTATGGTGAATAAAAATGCTGCGGCCAATCTCCATCCACTACAGTTGTTGTTAAGTTTTTGTAGTTGGTAAAGGTTAAATGACTCATTATCCGTAGGCCAGGTTTCTCACAGCCACTATTGGGTTATTCTTAATTATGTCTCGAGATAATGTGAGGTTATGTCACTCAAATTACCCAGGTTGTTTGTTCAGTTCAAGGCAACTTTGTTACCATGAAAGACACATAAAAACATCAGATTTCAAGATAACCGTAACGTGTCATTTTAGGCTTGGTTCAAGCCTATTGGGCGTACACTAGTCCTGCGCTCGGTGAATAATAGCTATAATTATGTTGTCATGCATGAAGTGAATTTGGATCAAATTCTTTAAAAATGCATACGTCTTATGTCTAATATGTCTTTTTTAGGACGTCTACGAACTGTTCGTTACAATATATGCATATATCCCCCCTCATGGGGCTAGAGGAGTTCATCTAAACAAATGACAAACGATGATAAACCCTGCCTCATATGACACAGCACGGACGCCTTCTTGAATTTAATAATAACGGTAACAAGCTAAATAGAATCATACTGGAACTATACTAGAGTAAACTATTAGACCAGAAATTTGATCTATCTTGCTTTGCTTTAGTGTTTTGGTGCCACTTCTGCTGGACGGAGTGGCGAAATGAAACAAAATGGATTAGTTGTGACGTCATCACGTCAGTAGCTAGTTGACAGGGTTGTGCACCTACATTTCGTTACTACGTTTTTATAGACACTATCCATGATCAACAACTTTTTACAGCAAGGCTTTTGAATTATTCATCAAACTGAGGTCTTGGACCACTGGTTAACATACATCGACATTCACGCTGCTTCGTCGGTTTTAATCACTTTCTCGCATGAACATGGAGCAATAAAAATGATACCGGTAAGAAGTCTGATTCTATAGCTGATTAGAACCCAGATGACCTGGGGTCACTTATGTGAGAAATCCAGATTCTCAGTAAGATTTGAATTTGAGTTTGCATTCTAAATATCGTATTGAGAGATTTTATACAAATGAGATTTGGCTGATGTTACAAGTGAACCCAAGATATTGGGCTAAATCTGCGTTTAAATATTCACAGAGCTAATCTCAGAGTTTTATCTGGTTCTCGTCTATGTACCTTTCCGACGGGGCTAAAGATATAGTGCATAAAGATTTAAACAATTTCTCTACCGTTCTTTATCAGTTTATATCAGTTACCAGGCTAGCAAAATTACAAATAATTTCATTTCGATGGCGTGAATCGCGCATAACATGCCTCGTGCCTTTTCCACTATATTAACTTAAATATAACTATGGCACGCAATGCAGCAATAGGAGTTGCCATGTCGCCAGCTAATGTCACAACGTACAAGTGGTAGCGAACATGTGACGATCACGTGACATCTGGGTCACATCCGGGGGAACAAATAAGTAGGTCAATGGGACCCAATTTGCCCTTTCCCTTGGATAGTGGGTGTATTTTATATTAGGATTGGGTTTGAACCTATAAAAAGCGGAACACGGACTTTACTCCTAAAATAGAGGAAACCCTATCAACCAGGTCTAGAGAGGCTAATATCCTTCCCCGGCGGATCGTGGCCCTGCCGAGAGAGACAGGGTAGTTGAGTGGGTGCATGTAAATTAAGGATTGGGTTTGAACCTATGAAAAGCGAAACACGGAGTTTACCCATAAAATAGAGAAAATCCCTATCAACCACGTCTAGCGTTTTCAGGTCGAGTCACATCCGGGTCAAAGGTCACATCCGGGTCAAAGGTCAATTCAGGTGACCTGACGGTCCCCTCAAGAGTTATCTTCCCTACATATTGGTCTGTTGGGCCCTATCTTAACGCCTTAACGCATCATTATAACGCCTTAACGCCCTAGTATACCAGATTTCTTTTTCTGAAAAACCCTGTTCTATTTATAGATCACTCGGGAGTAGTAGAGAGCGGGGAGTTTCGAAAGTGCAATGAAAAGCGTATGTGAGTTATCTTAGCTTATGTGAGGATGCGGAGGAGGAGGAGAAGAGGAGGAAGAGGAGGGCGTGGAGCAGGAATGAAGTTGATCGAGTGAGTTGTCATATAAGGTCAGTTGTACACCATTAGCCTCAGTCTGTAATCGTGCTCTGATCGGGTACCATGTCGAGTACATGTACGTTCTGTCAGAGAACCTTCTCTCGTCGCGACAATATGCTCAGACACATTCAATGGCCCGCTATAGGTCCACCAAGTGGAGTAGAGAATCCCTATACCATGATGTTGAGCGACCCTACGGCGTGTGGAAAGACGTCCTGAGTGATGAAGTCCTTAGAGGAAGGTGTGGCAACCCCAGCTCCGACACGCGTTGTATGGTGTTATAGCCAATGGCAGCCCGCGCACTTAACTAAGCGATTACAGAATGTGAGTTTCGTTCCAGGAATTCTCTTCGACATAGACGAACCGTATTACTTCGATTCCGAGCAGACCAACGTGGTAGTGCTAGATGACCTGATGGGTGCGGCCAAGGACAATTCGAAAATCGCGGTCCTATTCACCAAAGGGTCCCATCATCGCAATCTGTCCGTCATCTATTTGACCCAGAATCTCTTCCGTCAAGAGAAGGCGTCCAGAGATATTGTCTTGAACTGCCAACACTTTATATTGTTCTCCAATCCCATCGACGGAGCACAAATCCGTGTGTGTGGTTGTCGAATTTATCCTCAGAATCGACCATTTCATGCAGGCCTTTCAAGCCTCGACAAGTCGTCCGTACGGCTACCTGTTCGGAGACTTAAAAGCTCATGCCCCCGAAAATCGCCGATTGACGACCCCCTGTTACCCGGCGAGGAGTCACCACAACGTCATATACCCCTACACGATCCAGCGAGTCCATATCTGGCAGAGCCCGGCCAGCAGCAGCAACCCGCCAGGAAAAACAGCGGGTCCCCTTCATACCATCAGTCTCGGAATATCACCCAACCGTGAAGAACTAACCCAAACCCGTACAAGGGAATGAACACAATGTGAACTCGAGGCTATGAAAGCATTTGTTCAAAGGAAGTATGGACGCCGAGATGGGTGAGACGTTGGGGACCACAGAAAACAAGTTTCATCACAAAGAGTTTTCGAAAGAGGAAGCCGCCGCAATCTTACCCCATAACACATTGGCACGCAGACTACGACGGGCTTTACGTCAGCAGTATGCCGACATCGTGACTCATATGAAATTGTTGGACAAGGACCCGGTCCATATGAAAATCGAAAGAACAACGTCGATGTTGAAAACCTCGAACATGACTGAAAAGCGGCATGTGCCATAGAAATAGCACACAAGAAACATTTCTTTGAACGCATTATTAGAACCAAAAGCGTCCCACTATAAATAGACCACACGGCACCATCTTTCTCATTTCACCACTAGAACTATAGAGTTCATCTTGTTTAAACCCAACAACGAGGATATTCGAGCCGAAGCGTTACGTCAAGTCAATGTCGATGCTATTTTTGATTACATCTCAAGGTGGAATCACCGTTCGGTACCAACGCATACGTTGTCATCTTATCACGCTCATAGAGGACATACAATGGGTGACACGGGTATGTCTCCTGCTGCATAAGAAACAGTATCCAAAGAGGATAAGAACACAACCACCCGTGCCCAGAATCTGCTGACCCTGCATGAGGCATTGCAAACGTTTATGGAGACGCAGCTGGAGACGGGAAATTATTTTCTTCAACCCCAACATAATGATGTCCGTCCATAGATGATAGACAATGTATAAGGCGTTGAGATAGGACGTTAAGGCGTTGAGACGGGCGTTAAGGCGTTGAGACGGGCGTTAAGGCGTATAGATAAGACGCTAAGGCGTAACAACAGGCGTTGACAGGCGTCACCGCGTTCCGATGAATTAGTGTCATTCCATGAAAATCAGAGCTTTTTTTGCTATTTCACCAGGGCGTTGAAGCGTTAAGCTGGGCGTTGGCGAGCCTTACTGTCTATCAAAGCAGGCGTATTCCAAGAACGAATATGACAGATGCAGCGCCAAATGACGGCCTATGTATTGAGAAATTGAATTGTAAACATACCCAGCGCCGTTCCCCCAGCGTGGGTATGATGCTACTCCTACTGATGACATGGACATCCCTCTAGTTGTGGTCTATACCACGAGAACTTCAAGCCGACACCTCACACGGTCCATTTGGACCACGGATGGTCCCTCTCTACCCCTTCCTTCACACCCCTAAAATGCCCACTTTGGCTACTACTCCCATTGATGACGTCACCAATGACGTCATAGATGATATGGACATCCATCAAGTCGTGGCCTACAACACGAGGGCTACACTTTTGACACCTCACACTCCTTAATCGCTCAAATACACCCCAAGCACCACCAAAATGCCCGCTTTCGATAATACTCCTACTGATGACGTCAACAATGACGTCACAGATGACGGGAACATCCCCCAAGTCGTGTTCTACATCACGAGAGCTTCACACTGATGACCAAGGATGGTCCTTCGATCGTTCAAAAAAAACACGCACCCCCAAAATGACTTACGTACTACACCCCAACTGCGCATGAGCAGATTGACGCGACTTCCAATGAAAACAAGCCAGTCTGACTCTACCCCATGGGAGCTTCACACTGATACCCCACACGGTCCGTTTGGACGACGGATGGTCTCTCAATCCATTCGGATGCTCCTCTACCAGAGCTTCAAAATAAAACCTCATACGACCCAATCGGACCACTATGGGTCCCCTAGACCCGAAAACACTCATACCAGCGCTACTTGCCTAATGTGCATGCGCACAGTGACTTTTTCAAAAAAAATCACCGCTTGGATTTAAGACCCCTCCCATCGTGTTCTACGTGGTGAGACGAGGAAAACAAGATGCCAGAACCCATACCGCAAATGTCCAGGAGTGGGTTTCCCACTGGGACCTAACATTGTCCACTGAGCCAGTATGGGCCTATCCCCCCATCGGACCTAGGTGAACTTCTCAAAAGAATTTACCGCTTAGCTTCGAGACCCCTTCCATCGTGTTCTACATGGTGAGACGAGAAAAACAAGATGCCAGAACCCATATCGCAAATGTCCAGGAGTGGGTTTCCCAGTGGGACAAACGTTGTTCACTGAACCAGTATGGACCTATCCGCCCACCGATATTAGCCCCTCTAGACCTGGTTGATAGGGTTTTCCCCTATTTTAGGGGTAAAGTTCGTGTTCCGCATTTTCTAGGTTCAAACCCAATGTTAATTTTACATACACCCAGTAACCAAGTGAAAGGGCAAATTGCGTCACATTGACCTACTTATTTGTCCCCCCTGGATGTGACTCAGATGTCACGTGATCGTCACATGACCAAGTACCTCGTTAATTTTACCATGGGTCCCAATATGCTCTCATATTACTACTTACATTGACACGATGTCATAACAAGAAGTGCGATGATGTGTCGTACATTTGCCTTAATTTATTTTTCGAAATATAGCCATAAAAACTAAACGTGGATAGCTAAGAATAATCGCCAATCCAGCCATGATCACCAATGACTGTGGGATAGATGTGACGCAAGTTAAATTTCTAGAGATATAGTGAAGAAAATTGAACCCTTCATAATAATTTACGACAGAGACCCCGATCCATCGATACCGTGCAGCATGTTTTGCCTTTATGGGTTCTGTGGTTCTGAAGAAGAAGATCTTAGAAAGTATGGGGGTGAATTTAAGATGGCGGCCAAATAGTTACTTCAGTCAGAAAATTTTATTTGGTATTAAGACCTACATGCCATAAAGCCTGTGAAATACATCAACTTCAAGACAACCGGTTCGATCAGTTCAGAGGTGTCGACAAACTAGAGTCGCAATTTCGCATGGTCGTCTCTAAAATAGAGAGTACTATCAAATACCCATGGAAAAATTATCATTGAAGAAATAACAGTGTCAGTCACTGTAAAGGTAATAATTAACCAGAGTTCAATATTGATGAATTATAAACTGCGTGGGCAGAATGGGTTAATAGTTGCCGTTGGTGTGTAATCAAGTGGAATACAAGCATGTTGCTTTATTTATGAACAGTGAAGAATCTTGAGTAACACGTTAGGGTTGTTTAAAGGCCAGATACGCAAATAATCTCCCGTAAGGTAGTCTCAAGGAAAATTGCTGTAAAATTAACATGTCACCTTTTACATGTTGCACAGAGGCACCGATATTAATGTGTGGGTGAGATTGCCTATAAACATAACCACATTATTGGCATGTTCTGACCTGACAAACTGCTTGACATTATGTAGAGTTAATTTCAAACACTACATACACTGTTCGCCTCGGTTTCTCCACATTCATACCTCCATCTCCTATCATTCTTTCCAACTAGATAGAGCTGTGCATCTCCCTTGCTCGCTTCAGTTCGGCTTACATGATTGTCCTAGTCCCCAACCCCCACCACACACACACACACACACACGCCACAGCCAGCCCGTTTGATAGTAGAGGTTCAATTAAATGCAGCGCAGTGCAGATGTGAGCTGTGACAGACTAACGTACTGACATTTTAATTCAGGGCATAGGGAAGATGACAACCTGCAAAGTTAACTGAGACAATTATAAAGGTACATGTATATACAATTGTGTAACCAGCATAGGCGCGATGCTAACCGCGCAGATCAGGCAGAAGACCGAAGAATAATGCTGAGTTAGAAATATATACATACAGTTAACAATGTAAAGGATACGAACTTTATATTTACAGTTGTCATTTAATAGAGAAGCAAATAATATCCGTGGTGCGTAAGGAATGACTGGTTACTGGTCCCTCCTAATAGAAAGATAGAAAGTTGCTGGGGCAGCCTGGCTGCTGACCCCGTACGCACGCACGTCTTTGGAGCGCATCTACGGTCCAAAATAGGGATCAACCTTCCCTCAAGTCGATGAAGGGAGACTACGGAAGTCGGGCTCAACTCAGCTTTCCTCAAGTCGTTGCCTGTTGCACCCTGGTGCAGTTCCGGCATATCCGGTACTTCCCGGTGCTGAATTAGTAGTGCCTAACAATTCCGGACCTACCAGGTCTTTCTCGGTTCTGAAGTACTATTGTCTGACAGTTCTGGACCTACCCAGTCCTGATTGGTGCTAAATTAGTACTGTTTGACAGTTCCGCGGGTCTACGTTGTTCTGATATGTGCTGAATTAGTACGGCCGGGTGATTTTTGGCCTGCCCGGTACTTCTTGGCGAGGAATTGAATAGTACTCCCGTAATCCCTCCCTCCTCTCCGGCCAGAAAACCTGCACTCATGGACAGAAGGAGTCACGGATGGACGGACGGAGAGCCCGTTTAACAGTTCCGAACCTACCAGGTCCTGTTTTGTGCAGAATTTGTACTGCCTGGTTGTTCCGGACCTATCCACTCCTGCATGGTGCTGAATTATTGCGGCGTGCAAATTCTGGACCTGCTCCGTACTGCTTGTGAGAAATTAGTACTTCCTCATCCCCCCCCCGACTCCCCTCCAAACTCCAACAAAAAAAACCACAGAGACAGAGGTAAATGAAGTCAACATATCAGGTAGTTCATAATCCCAGCGCAACAATATCACCATGGAGCTGCGAGAGACATGCTGACATTTCAGCTGTGACTGACATCGGTCCTGTTTGATGCTGAATTAGTGATGTCTGGCACTTCTGGATCTACCTGATCCTGCTTCGTGTTGTCTTAGTACTGCCTGGATGTTCCGGACCTATCCGGTCCTGCTTGATGCTGAATTAGTACGGCCTGGTAATCTGGACCTGTCCGGTTCTGCTTGATGAGGAATTACAGTACCGCTCTCATTAAAATTCACTCTACCGCGGTGCTGCTACTGTGCCTCTTCCGCATCGCTACTGCATTGCTACTGCTTTGCAACCGCGTGGTCATCGCATTGTTACCGCATTGCCACCGCACTTCTACCGTGCTGCTACTGAGGGCTCTAAAGTACCTATTACCGCGCTTAAACAAAAGAAGGCTGTTATTATATGTATATCTCAAATGTACCGTTCAACTTTATGATATGCGATAAATATGGCATTTTACGATGTTGTTGATTCCAGCGATGCTCTAATGACTCTGATCCATTAAAGAAAGAAAGTGAAGGATAGTGATCGGGTATATCCGGTTCATGTAGTATAAACTTCATGTGGTTTTTTTTTTAGGAATTTAGGCTTGTTCGCCTGAATCCGAATTGTGTACTATATTTGATCGACGTATGTATTCCATTGTAGTCTCAGAGATGTGGGAGGTCAGATACCCGTGAGTATTTCATGGTCGTGGTTTTTGTGAACGAAGACTTTAATGGGATAGCTTCTACGCCGCTGATATAGAAACACAAGAGGCGGATATCATATAAAACTGATAATTGGTGAAGGCTGTGCTGGAGTTAAAGGAGAAGAAAACATGTGACTAGTGCATACACTGAATGAAAGATCTATCTCCCCGTATCCGAAAATATAAGCAAATATGTTTTGCTATTTTTTCCACTCGATTAAATCGGCGTTCAAGCTGCGCATCGTTGTCTCTCAAGCGTGCCACCATTTTGCCTCGGGTCGTCTAAGCGTGTGACGTCACCCGCTCTCTATAACGGGAAAGGCGAAAATATAATGACACTGCATGGAGATATATTACAAACCAAACCTTTCTTAGATTGGAATGATTACAATTTGACAGAAATAGAAACCGAACGTCGTGATATGACTGAAATAGTGTTGAAAGACTAATAAACTCACTCCAATTGATTACATCAGCCTCACTGTGCAAAAGGTCTTCTCTGATGCGTTTGAAGTAAAATCCGGCATTGGGAACCGATGAAATGTCACGGTCTTTGGAAACTTTACATTCCCAGCTCTGTTAGAACAACCAAACGCCACACACTGCGGCATGATGCCCGTGTATTTGCGGAATATTGGCACACTACCACTATCAACTTTTAACAGTATACAAAATATAAACCTGCAGTCCCGAGAACCTATCATACTTTAACGTACAGAACGGAAGTGAGTATGAGCCCGGCTGACGTCACGCAGCGATGCGCACAATATGTTTTCGGCATTTCTGATTGGTGAAAATAGACGCAAGCCCTTGTGATGGCGGCACTTATGAATCTGTCCACAGGCTCCAGTTTTTTTATGTTTCGATATGAATAGATCGGCGGCAAAAAATCGCAAAAAAATATTTCCTTACATTTTTGGATACTGGGGAGATAGATCTTTCGTTCAGTGTATACATTAGTCACATGTTTTCTTCTCCTTTAACACTAAATCAGATAGGACAAACACTGGAAAGAAGTTGTCCATTTGAAAATGAATGTTGCATAATAAAATTTGCTTCGTTTAAAATCTAACCAGCGAAAATTTATGATCCATAGAGTAGATATTGATAACATTGATACTAATTTAGTAGGCTCAAAACCAATTTGTTTCAATATTTGGCTCACTTGTATATTCCCATAATACAAATACGAAAAATGATACCATTTATTGTGAAGACATGAACTATATAGACAAAAAATACAGCTCATTTTCTGAAAGACGATTCGCTATACGCTCAAGAAAGGCAAGGTATTGGAGACGAGTTTAATTACTTGCTTCAACGTCCTTTTTTCTCGGAAAAGATATTACATACTATATAGCTTAATGTTATATCAGACTACCATGCATTCAGAAAAGACGCTGACAATTTAATAAATGAGATTTAATTAAAAAAAAAACGGAACTACACACATTTGTGTCATTCAATTAGCCATGTTCCATACTTACGATAGAAGTGATGGACTTTGCTATATTTCCTGATATTTTAAGCATGACTGATTATCATGTCGTATATATAACCTGACGTTAATAATTTATGACTCGCGGAGTCAAACAATATTTCCCTTTTCTGAGGCATTTGAACGTTTTAACATTGAGAGGGGGATTATCGGGGAGGGGGGATAAATTGACGGTGAGAGATTGTCCCTAGGGGGAATACGTCCTGGTGTAATTGAGATTATTATGGTGCCTATAATTTCAATTTGCCCTATCTTGGAACCATTTTGAACTGGTTCGAGCTGGTTTATTTTCATGTAATATTTGACAAATTATACGTCTAGGCTTAATGTCCAAGCACTATGTCTAAACATAATGACATTTTCAATGAATAATGGGAAAATATAGTAAAATTGTGTCAGTTATCACTAGTTCAAAATACCGTTGTGGGTTAAAAGAGAGGGCAAAATGAAATCACACGAACCAGGATCTGATCAGCTGATGTCAATGGTCACTGCAAAGACATGCTCTTCTTTGTTATCTCAATATTGTGCAATAGGCGGATTGTTATTAGCCACGTAATTATCATGCCTTCAAAGAACTTGTACATTCATACCTGAGTAAGAGCAGGCTCTCCAATGTAGAAATCCATGTCATATTATTTATATTCAGTTTGAAGGTTATCAATTTAGTAACCTTTTAGCTATGGAGGGTGCTCCTCAGACTGGATATTGTGGTTTTGGTGCCGCCTCACCAATTCATACGAATTCAATTCCCGCACAAAAGCAAGCTTCTAAATGCCTGGAAGATGATGATCAAGAATATTCTCTCACTTCCACATTAATTCCCCACACCTACTCCCTTCTGGCCAGGGCTCCAATTGAACAAGCTTCATTTACCTGTTATGATGCTGTAATTTAATAAAAAAAAAAGATATGGTGACACTCCCTCCCCTCCTGTTTCATATTTATAAAGAATTATATAAATTCTATTTCATATGGTAAATTAAAGAGCATTTAACTTTGAGAAATTAACCTAATGAGCTTTCAACCTGCAAACGGCTATTTTTCCCTACTAAACCAATGATACAGGGTACATAAACAAATGACGCAAGTAGTAGGTATTAAGCAAATTGGTGTCTATTTCACCCGGATGTAGAGGTCATTTGGGGAGGATTTGAGGAGGAGAGGTCAAGTGCACTATAGTTCCGGCTGAATGACCAAAAAGCCACCTCCAACACAGGAGAGTTCCAATTGTTGCAGGGAATGTATTCCTCCGCGGTGATGCGATCCTGGCGGTGATGCGGTCGCGGGAAAAAAGCTTCCGCGGAGAAAAAGTAGTCCCTAGATAAAATGGTCCGATTGGGTCGAGTGAGGTATCAAAGTGAAGCATTCGTGAAGGGGCATCTGATGGGCTGGGTGTGGGGTTGAAATATCGGCATTCTGCGCATGCGCGGTGGCCAAAGGGTATGGAAATAGACGTTTTGAGATGTAGGGGAGCCACTAATGGTCCAATGGGGTCATATGAGGTATCAATGTGAAGCGTTCGTGAAGGGGCATCTGATGGGCTGGGTGTGGGGTTGAAATATGATCATTCTGCGCATGCGCGGTGGCCAGAGGGTATGAAAATAGACGTTTTGGAGCTAGGGGAGCCCCTAATGGTCCAATGGGGTCATATGAGGTATCCATGTGAAGCATTCGTGAAGGGGCATCAGATGGGCTGGGCGTGGGGTTGAAATATCGGCATTCTGCGCATGCGCGGTGGCCAAAGGGTATGGAAATAGACGTTTTGGGATGTAGGGGAGCCACTAATGGTCCAATGGGGTCATATGAGGTATCAATGTGAAGCTTTCGTGAAGGGGCATCTGATGGGCTGCGTGTGGGGTTGAAATAGGGTCATTCTGCGCATGCGCGGTGGCCAAAGAGTATGAAAATAGACGTTTTGGAGCTAGGCGAGCCCCTAATGGTCCAATGGGGTCATATGAGGTATCCATGTGAAGCATTCGTGAAGGGGCATCAGATGGGCTGGGTGTGGGGTTGAAATATCGGCATTCTGCGCATCCGCGGTGGCCAAAGGGTATGGAAATAGACGTTTTGGGATCTAGGGGAGTCCCTAATGGGCCGATGGAGTTGTATGAGGTATCAATGTGAAGCATTCATGAAGGGGCATCTGACTGGCCTAGTGGCTCGAGCGTTGTCACCATTCTACGCATGCGCAGACAGGGAATTGTGGGAAAAGTGTGTGGAAATAGACGTTTTGGGATGTAGGTGAGCCACGAGTGGGCCGATTGGATCGAGTGAGGTATCAATGTGAAGCCTATGTGAGGGGGCATCCGATTGGACTAGGGTCTCGGCCGTTGTCACCATTCTACGCATGCGCAGACAGAGAGTGGTGTGAGTGAGGGTTGAAATATCGTCACGCTGCGCATGCGCAGACAGGGAATTGTGGGAAAAGGGTATGGAAATAGACGTGTTGGGGTCTAGGTGGGCCACTAGTGGGCCGATGGGATCGAGTGAGGTATCCATGTGAAGCCTATGTGAGGGGGCTAGACTAGGGTGTCGTTTCCATTCTCCTGCGCAGGTCACGTGGGTTGTGACGTCACTTCCGGGTTTCACCTCCAAACATAGAAGAGTTCCAATTTTTACTTAGACGTCCGTATATTCAACCTCCGGGTTTTTTTCCCGACCCGGCCCATTCTAGGCCACTGATTGGCTAATACGGTGTTCAAAGCCAGTTTCATGCATTAGCTCATATAACTTATAGTAATAAACTTAATCTATACGTGTTGGACGAGTCTTCACTCACCGTCTTCCTTTACACACACCTCAATGAAATGCCCGCTCCAAACCTAGACCAGAACACGTACTTGGTCTGTGGGCTGATTTCATTGGCTCTCTATTTTACTATAGTGTTCTTGCATTCTAACATTGATGGGTTACATTTTGGCCCCATCCTACACCACTGATTTCAGTTTGACTGAATCTCCACATTGGGCATTATGAATAAAACACACAAGACAGGGTTTTTTTTGGTGAGATCTCATTTTTTGTATTCAGTGAACAACAACAACGTGAGAACAACCACGTGAAAACTGAAACCCAGAACAAGGGGCTTGTACATTGAAAGAACTGAAGCCCAGAACAAGGGGCTTGCACATTGAAGCCCAGAACAAGGGGCTTGTAAACTTAAGCCCAGAACAGCGGGCGTGTGTACATTGAAAGAACTTAAGCCCAGAAAGGGGCTTGTACATTGAAATGATGGGCAGCCCAGTCATATACGAGTACATCGCCGTCCTCGGCCTTGGGGTACTCGTCAAACATCTGTACGATGGTAGATAAGGGTCTTCCCCGGCATCGATGGTACAGGTAAAACAAGCAATATTGTCCGCACACGCCACTGGTCAGGCTTTGCAACGTTTGACTGTTCCAACACCGCGTCTCTGTGCCTTGATCCATGAAGTCTGTTAAATCGGGATGGAGGGGTGGCAGGCCGTACGGGTCAAAGTATTCGCCCTGCTGTTCTGTCAAGTACACGGCCACCCAATGTTCACCGGGCCGATCCATCGGGTCCGTGTTGAGAACGTAAGCAGCAGGATACACATGGTCTAATGGGAACACATCTCGGGCGAACACCCCTTGAAACATCATACGTGTCTCTGGGTCATTCTCCAGCACGGTGGTTATCTGGTCTGTATCCATGTTAGGTGGAGAAGTCACACAGCACGTTGCGCGCCTTGTCCACTTGAATGATGTTGCCAAACTCGGCGTAGCAGATCACATTGACGGTGCTCCGGAGGGCTCGTTGAAAGTGGATTTCCAACCGTAAATTGGCTTGCTTGGCGAGGGCCAGCTGATGGTCGTTCTCTAAGGTGGGAGTCAAATCGAAACAGAACAACGTGTATCCGTTCCCGTAGTCTTCCCGACTGATGAAATTCCATTCGTCCTGGTTGATTTGACCGGTGGCTGTAAACAGGCTCTGATAGGCTCGAATGAAATTCGCGCGCCCAAAGTTCGGTGTTAAGGCCGTGGCTGGCACCTGTTGTCCATCCACATGCAGAGCCACAAAATTGATGCCGAAATGTTTAAAGTCAAACGGGTTCTCTGGGTAGGCTCCACTGAAACTGGTATTTTCCACACAGGCCAGGATCAATCGCTTGGGTAGTTCCCCCAGGAACAGGTTTTCTTTGTTGGCACTCATATTTCCAGGAGACACAGAGAACACTTTGGTTTGTACACGTCGGATAGGGTACTGGGCTGGTTTTGTTTCCAAGGCTTTCATGTGTCCCAATTGAACGGCTGGATTCGGTTTCACTTTTCGGACATACCGGACTGCGTCTTCGATGACAATCTTATAGTCAGCTGCATGCCCGTCTACGTTAGTGGCCATCAAGGCGAAGGTCGGAGGCGCCCGTATCAGTCGAATTTTGATGGGGATCTTGTTCAAGAGGTATCGGTCTTGCATGAACATGTCTGCGTGCAGTCGACCCATCATATCCACCGCGACGCCGTTCGCGGTCAACGCCTTCCGTTTGCTATATCCCGTTTTGTCGTTCTCTGCGCCCATGTGCTCGGCTTTGTCCTGGTAGAATAAAGCGGCTGTCAGTTGAGATTTTTTAGCCTCTCGCCCATGCGACAACAGCGTCTCGATGTAGGCTCGATAGGGGTACGTGTTGGTCGAGTCACTGATGAGTTTGTCGCTGAGAACTATATCCACCTGTTGAAACATCGAGTGCAGCCAGAGATTCGTCGGGCCCACCGTTGCTTGGTCGGCGATTCTGGTGCCATCTCCATTGACGATCTTGGCTTTCACATACAAGTATGTATGGGCTAAATCCACATAGGCCGTATCCGCATTACTGATGGTGAACTCGATGGGCCCTGTTGCGTTGATGCTGGACAGCGGGAGATGCTCCACCCATAATCCTTGTTCGGCACTGGTCTGTGTGGGCGGAACGGTCCACAAATCAAATTCACTGTTGGTGGAGGGGCAGGACTCGGCGTGGATCAAGGACATGTTTTAAGAAAAGATATCCCCGGTCTTCGATGTGCGTCGTCGCTGGGTCGGTCGTCGACTGGTGCGTGGTCTCGGTGGGGCAGGTCTTTTATTCCCTACGGTGCGTTGTGCTTTGGCCACCAAGACGCCTCCTGCTTCTTTGGCCCGTCGTTTCAAGGCTTCTTTGGATGCCGTACCCCCCAAGACATCACCGGCCACTTGCAGTCCACTGCGTACCGCTTGTTTGCCGATTGCTTTCATCCCACGCGTCACCAAGGGCAGGAGCGTTTTGACGATGCTCCCGAGTATGTTCCCCAGTCCATGTCCACGTTGCATGCGTGCACCACTAAAGACCGGAAAGCCACCCCCGGCCTGTTGGGCATAATAGTCCATATAGCTGCGTGCATCGCACTCGTAAGGCACCTTCATTATACAAAGTGGGGAGCACGTGCTTGTCGAAAATGAAGTGTCAGCACCACTTTCCCGCGTTCGAATGCCACCGGTCGTCCCGTGTCATCTCTTATATCCACCGTGATCGTGTTGATGTGGGTTTGTCGTACGGGCAGGTAGAGCATGTGGGTGAAACTGTGAGTGACTTGATCTCCATACAACTTTTTAATGGGCACCACCCGTAACAGAGGTGTGTTGATATCGCCCACGATGTGGTTGTCCACCACGTCCGAGTAGACGTAGAGTCCGTACATACCCGATTTCATATCCATCGGGATCTCGCCTTGGTGGGCGGTGGGACCAGCCAACGTCTGTAGATCGAAGCCCAGCATTTGCTGTAGGATAGGACTCAGTACGACACTCGCGTTGGCGGTGACGATAAGCTCTGCCTTGTCGTTGGGTGCGTTGTAATCGAAGTTCACGTGATTCTTGAAGGGATAGGATTTGATGGGTTTGGACGTATTCGTGACCTCCCGTAGAGCCTTATAATGCAACAGTCTTGACAGCCCACCCATGAACTCCTTGGGAGTATCGTATTGGCCTTCGGGAGGGTGGGGAGGGTGTCTTTTCCTTCGTAGGTCACGTCGTACCACATTTCATTGGCTCGCACGTTGTACCACGAGTAAGGGTATTGCATATCCACGAGGCCACATTCCCATCGTCCAGGTAAATGCAACGGTTGCGGTAACTGGGTGACGTACTTGGCCACGGTGTTGTCAGGAAACACATCCAGCGAACTGTTACTGGGTAGGGTGAGGTAAAACATGGCGACTGAGCTGTCCTGCTGCTGCTGTTGGTTTTAATAGGTCTTCCAGGCCTTGGGCGGTTGTGTCCGGCGTCGTGGTCGTCGCGTTGGCTTGCTACGTGTCACGGCTCTGCAGATGTGGGGTGTCCTGATCAAGGGTGGTTTTTTAAAGGTTTGAAAAGAAGGTGCCCGTTGTGGTGGTGGAGTTTTGGGGGGGTGACTCCGGTTCCCATTCGGATTCCCAAGAAGGTAGTGGGTCACTCGGTGATTGCTGGGTTCGCTGCATAAAGGCCCAGCGGTTGGGGTTCCCCACCAATTCCTGTGGTACATGCATGTCTTTCAAGCCTTGAGCGAAGACCTCCCATCCTCGAGGATCCGTGTGCGACCTGCGTTTACGCATCAGGTCATTCACTAAATCCGTCATGTGGGTGCCGGGGACCACCTCATTCTGTACCAGGAGTTCGCCTTTATCATTCCAAGTCATGTTAGGATTCTGTTTCATCCGTTGTAATACCAGGCCAGCTTGTTTCTTGAACGATGCAGGTACACTCTTCAGCACTTCGTCTTCCACCCACTGTGGGGCTGTGGGTGGTACCCCTGGTAATGGCGGCTGTTGGAGCGGTGCTGAGGTCGGCGGTGTGTCACGTGGTGGTGGTGGTGGTGGTGGTGGGGTAGAGAGGGTTTTGTATTGGTCCATGAACGTCATGTACCGTTGAAGTGTCTCATTGTACTGTTGTACTTTCTCACTGTCGCTTAACCCCGGTCTCTGTAAGATCTGTTGCATCTCTCCATCGAGGGTGTTTATGGTCTTCACCGTAGGGGGTAGGGTGATTGGAGGTTTTGCAGGAATCGTGGTTCGACGAGCACCATTTTTTTCGTGTGGTTCATTGTCGGCCGAAGAGTCCACCCAATACTGGACCCAACACGGAAGCGGGCAACGGTGCTAAGATGGCCCCGAGAAAGCCGCCTTTCTGTAACACCTTTTTCTTTTGTGTTTGAGGGACCCGCTTCTGGACTAGGGTTCGGAGACCTGTCTTATGCTTGGCCAACTTGGTCTTCTGAGCCGGAGTCAGTGGTACGTTGCCTTTTAACAGGTTGTACCCGATCTCGCACAGACAGCGTACATGGTCAGGGTCCGCACCGCGTACAATGGTTCGGACTAACTCGGGTGGGGCCGACTTCAATACACGGAGCGTGGGAGCGTACTTCCGTACTCGCGCAGACATCCTGTACAACTAATGCTAGAACCCACAACTCTGCTCTTTTTATCTACCTCAGAGGCAAAATCAACCCTGCTGTGGTATTCATTCTTTTCATTATCCCCATCATCAGACACGCAGACCCCAGCTGGGGGCGCCACTGTGGGTGTGTTTACATTATTTTTGCATGTACACGTGGTGGGCCTCTCCGGGAAAGATGCCGGTCCGTAGTCGAAGATGTTCGGGGGTGGCTTGCTTGAGGTCGAAGAGCATATACCCGTGCTGAGGGGTTGTGGCATCTTTAAAGGCTTCCAACGGAACCGGTGTGCGGCCGAGATACATCTGTCTCGCCAGGTGCAGCAGTTGAGTGGTATCTCTCGGGTTTTTGAAGACCACCAGGTAGTGGGCATTTAAGCTGATATTCCGATGTTCTTTGTTTTTACTGAACAGATTCTGCACAATGTAGATGATGCTGAACCGTCGATGATGGCTGCCTTTGGTAAAAAGTTGGGTGACCCGTGCATCCGTCTCCGCCATGAGATCATCCAGAACCACCAAGGTGTCGGGTTCCAAATCGGCCAGGTTGGGTAGGCCTTCCACGAACGTGATGTGGGGCATTGCTGCACACGCTGCCTGCCATTCTCCGTAACACCACACGACTCGGGCAATAGGTGGGGTGATCATGCTGTCGGCGTGTTGAAGGAGCTTCCTGACGAAGTGCGTTTTGCCGGAGCCCGTCGGTCCTGCGATGACGCAAGTGAAGGGATGCTGCCATCGAGGGTCCATGGTTCGAGGTGTATCCGTTGTCGTGGTAACCCGCTCTTGTAAATTTGGTACGAGTGAACTGGAGTGGTGGGTACAACGTCGGTCGTCGTTGTCTGTTCACTGTCAGGGATGATGATGGTGGTGGGTACAACGTCGGTCGTCGTTGTCGGTTCACTGTGAGGGATGAAATCCGGTGGGTCTTCAGACGTAGTAGGTGTACTTGGTGTAGGTGTGGAGCTTGGTGTGGAGCTCGTTGTGGCTTGTACACGGGGTGTGGTGATGACTGGGCTCGATACGGGGTTGATTGGTGCTCTATGTAGACCGGTTTCACTGATGGCTGGTGCTCTCAGATGGTTAAGTAACGTGCTGACATAGGCTACGTCGTAAAACACACCTCCGTACAATACACTCAGCAGGGTTAGCAATAGCACCACAAAGCCCACTTGTGCTTTGCGCGTTTTGGGAGACGCTGTGTTCAGAGGCAGCTGCTGTTTGTCCATAGCACTGTGGTCGGACGTGGAATGAAGGATGACGGCAGTAGTGTCTGGCTTTATAGTCATTTCACCTGGTTGGCAGCGACCCAGGAATTGAAGGAACTGGGCCAGCCTTGCCATTTGACGAAATGAAACAGTTTGCCACATCGACGTTCCGTTTTCAAAATCTGCTCCACCGTGTAGTAGTCTTGCTGTGTTTTTACGACAGGCTGTAATTCCATCTGGTAAAACGTCCCTAGCAACGGTTCCCCTTGAAGATCTTCCAGTTCATAGACTCGCTGCTGTTGGGGTAGGCGCCGTTTAATCAGGAAGTGTTCATCGCTCCAGTTGGGCAAGTAACGTTTCTCGAACTTGCCCTTGACTTTACTGATCCGTACAGGGTCCCTGACCTTGTACACCGCCTTCGGCGTTCGCTGCGATTGCCTGGGGTACAAGACACGCCGGACTTGGGCTTCATTGCGTTGGGTCACGGTAATGGGGGCTCTCTGTATACTTCGATGATAGGCTCGATTGTAACCCCTCACAAGTTTCGGGAGAACATCGATGTACCGCCTTGTATTCTTATAGGTGAAATATTTATACATGCGGCCTTTGAATGTCCTGTTGAACCTTTCCACCACGGAAGCCTTGGTCTCGTTGTACGTAAGGAAGAAAAACACATTCTGTTTCTTGAGAAAGGCTTGGAACGGTCTGTTGAGGAATTCCGTGCCTTCGTCGGTTTGCAAATAAAAAGGTTTGCGCCCGGTCCTGAAGATGTCTTTGAACGCCGCTATGAGATTCGCCCCCGTTTTCGTCCGGATGGGTACCACCCACGTATACTTGGATAGGATATCGATGCACGTCAAGATATACCGATTCCCATCGTTGTGTTTGGCAAATTGCAACACATATAAGGCGCTCATATCGACCCAATCCGCTTGCCGCTGGGCATCTATTCCTCCCACGATGACCCGGTTCCGTAGAAAATGGCGACGGACAGCTCGATGTAAGGTATAGGTGTCTTGTTTTCTTAACCAATCTCGGACTTGGGCACGTTGTATCCCCTGGGGTTTGGCCGCTCGATAGAGAGCCGACAATGCACTATAGGCCGGCGGACTGTCGGGACTGTAGTATAAGTTATCCAACACCTTCTCCCAGCGCTTCATGGTGACAAAATGATGATGCACCCTGGCTCTATCGTTTATTTATAACGGGTATATCTTGGGCCGGAGTTTCTTTCTGATTTTCTTCATTGGCTTTCACAGTGTCCATGGCAAATGACCAGTCCAACTCTGATGACCGCTTGATAAGCACTTCATCCACATCTACCACGGCATCTTCCAATGCAGACCATAGATCAGGGTGAAGGGTAAAATGCACTGTACCCCCATCTAGCCGAGCCAATTGAGCAAAGAAAGGGCCGCGTCGGATGTACACATAGTGACACAAGTGGATGAGGTCGCCGTCCAGTTCACCAGACAACACCCGTTTGAATTTGGTCCAGCCCTCCCGGGACAGACGAATGTGAGCCGGGCACGGTTGTGTAGGGTCCGCATCACAGATGTCTCCCACCTCCTCCATGATATCGACCTTATCCGCATACACGTGCAGGAAAACCTCGGGGGTCAAGCTGAGATACGCCAGTGTTATATGCTCCGTCATGGTCAGTACGTGAATGGTACCAGATTTGACTGTCTCTCGTATTTATAGGGAGAACCCCGTGAGATCAAAGGATCAGGTGGTCATATCACTGGGCTGACTGAGTCTAGCCGTGTAATCAATGGCATCGTCGTCGGGTTCATGGCTAGACAGTTGTTCATTCGGTTCTGCCGCCGATTCTCTCAGGGCACGAGCCCACTCCAACTCGTCTGATGACCGCTCGTCCGGTGTAAACAGCTGGTCCACGATAGGCACCACTTTCTCGAAGGCTGTCCACAGATCGGGGTCTAGGGTGAAGCTTCGCGTAGGGTCTTGGTAGCGGCCCAGGTGTGGGAAGAAGGGTCCACGGTATACGTAGATGGCATTGTCTATGTGGATGAGGTGTCCATCGAGCTCGCCGCTCAACACCCGTTTAAATTTGGTCCAGCCGTCACGGTGTAGCGTAACCGTATTCGATACGGTCTCAGCGGGCGACCAGCAAACATCTCCACGGTCTTCCACGAGGGTGACTTTATCTTCATAGACGTGTAACCCCACCCGGGGTGTAAGGGGAAGGATGGCTCGTAGGACTGGTGACATGCTTGCTCCAATGACGATCGTTGAATGACACACACTCTGTCTGATCCTCGTATTTATAGTCCCACTGTCAATACCACAGCGCCAGGGTCAATAGGGCACAGACTATTGTGAGGCCAACCAGCCGGCGCTGGTTCCGGCGTCAGCGCTCCTGGTCCATAGCCCGAGCATCAAGGATGGCTGTCATAGTCCAGTAGTGGTGAGTGATGGCACACCTCTCCATCGAGTGCACTCTGTCGAGGACCGAATCTGTGAACTCGTTCAGGATCTGGCGTTGCCCCTCGTTGTCGTCGCCATCTGCAAACATGGACCGGACCACTGCTCGGTAACCCGTGAGTGAATTAACCACGGTGGCATGCTGTAAAATGTGAGTGGCATAGGGCTGGATCTCCGCCATGGCTCTGCAGCGTAGAAATGAAGGTGTGGGTTCCAGAGGGAGGTGTTTTATAGACCAGGTCACACATGCGCGCTTAGACGTCGGGTGTAGTCCGTGATGCGTACTATTCTGATGGCTTAGTCCAAAAAAGAGAGCAACAACAACACAGATTACAGATCAATCCTTTTATTATGCGTGAACATCATAGGAATGCATGTACTGACCTGTCTGTGGGGGTTTTCCACAATGGCGTTCACCTTCGTGTCTTTTCGGGTACGTCCGTGTCTTTTCGGTAAAGCCAGTGTCTTTTCGGTAAAGTCCGTGTCTTTTCGGTAAAGTCCGTGTCTTTTCGGATCGGTGACGTCCGTGTCTATCATCCGGGCACTTCGCGTCTGCGCCTGCATTGGGGTATGTATGAGGGTCTTCATGCGCGCGCGCGCAATGCGGCTCAGTCGTACACCAGTACACCAGTCTTGATCCTCGACTTGGGGTAGAGTGTGCTAAAAATAGATTACCAGCTAGCGTGCTATAAAAGGGAAGCGGCCTTGCCGTTTCATCAGACACTCTGTCAACCATCAAGATGTTCACTTGCACAACTTGCCAGAAGCAGTTTACTCGTCTAGATAATTTACGACGCCACGAGGCCTCCACCCACAACGATGCACGGTATAATTGTATAACCTGCGCACGGTCATTTAATCGGGAGGATCAGCTACTGCGCCACGAACGTTCAATTCATGGGCCACCCAAGCGTCCATGCGAGGATTGTGGTCAACTCTTCAAACGATGCAGTCAGTTGCTGCGACACCAACGGTTGATTCATGCCCCGGTACCATGGCATGAGCGACAACCTCCTACTGAAGAGGAGCCGCGGAAGGTCAGACCCAGTGAAGGTAAGCCCGGGGAGACGAACGCCACTGGTGATGCGATGAAGGAGAGCCCGCCTATACCCACAGTTCAGAAGAGCCTGGCTATCCAGCCGGACCCCAGCGTTACGGTTTCGAGTCATACGCCTGACAACATCGAACATTTTCTGGGCGATCTCTTACAGGACAACCATCCAGTGAGTGACATCGATCGGCGCCATTGGTCCATGACACGGCACTGTTTCCACCCTCATGGCCCTATTCAAGATATTTACAATTTTCCACTGACCAACCGCACCCGTCTACGCAGCTACGTGGAAGCCATCTTCAAAGATCAAACTACGGCCTTCAAATTGAATGTCGCTTTCGGGTACATCTTACGTCACAAAAAGACGGGCCAGTTACGGTATTATTATCCCGGCAATAATATCTATGTGTCTGACCAGCCGTTCACCATTATTAACCGGAGGTCACTAGAGACGATGCTGGAGATACTGGACACCGTGGATGCCTTGAGATGGGCACATCGTCAACGCCCCAATATACAATGGGTGGTAGAGAGGGTAACCAATGTCACGTTTTTCCTTACCAAGCTCACCGACCACCGCCATCGGTTGAATGCGTCACCCGCGCACTGATGAATACCATAACATGCCGCACATACTCTCTCTGTCTACATGCTGATCGTTGACTTGAGCTCAGTAAACACTTGTACCTAATGTGACGGGGCGTTAAATAATAAAACATGGTGTTTGATATTTCAATATGTTTTGCTGTGAACATACTAAACATACCCAGGGCGGCTCCCCCAGCCTGGGTATGCTGTAACATTGGGGATAATAAACTATATAAACATTGCTGAACTTGTTGTTATTCACGACAACCGCTATCCGATTGTATAATACAGAATAAATAATGTATATGTCCAATGTGGAGATTCAGTCAAACTGAAATCAGTGGTGTAGGATGGGGTAAAATAGAGAGCCAATGAAATCAGCCCACAGACCAAGTACGTGTTTTGGTCTAGGTTTGGAGCGGGCATTTCATTGAGGTGCGCGTAAAGGAAGACGGTGAGTGAAAACTCGTCCAACACGTATAGATTAAGCTTATTACTATAAGTTCTATGTATTCTCCGAACCTTGCCGAAAGGGAGACCTTATGACCTGGATGTGACCTTTGCCTTTTGACCCGAACTTCATCCGCGCACTGCCGGTAATGACGCGCACTTCCGGAGAACCCGCGCGCGCTGCGGCCGGGGCGGGCCGGGCCGGAAAAAACCCCGGAGGTTGAACATACGGACGTCTAAGTAAAAATTGGAACTCTTCTATGTTTGGAGGTGAAACCCGGAAGTGACGTCACAACCCACGTGACCTGCGCAGCAGAATGGAAACGACACCCTAGTCTAGCCCCCTCACATAGGCTTCACATGGATACCTCACTCGATCCCATCGGCCCACTAGTGGCCCACCTAGACCCCAAAACGTCTATTTCCATACCCTTTTCTCACAATTCCCTGTCTGCGCATGCGCAGAGTGACGATATTTCAACCCTCACTCACCCCATCAGATGTCCCCTCACATAGGCTTCACATTGATACCTCACTCGATCCCATCGGCCCACTAGTGGCTCCCCTAGATCCCAACACGTCTATTTCCATACACTTTGTCTATTGCGCATGCGTAGAATGGTGACAACGGCCGAGACCCTAGTCCAATCGGATGCCCCCTCACATAGGCTTCACATTGATACCTCACTCGATCCAATCGGCCCACTCGTGGCTCACCTACATCCCAAAACGTCTATTTCCACACACTTTTCCCACAATTCCCTGTCTGCGCATGCGTAGAATGGTGACAACGCTCGAGCCACTAGGCCAGTCAGATGCCCCTTCATGAATGCTTCACATTGATACCTCATACAACTCCATCGGCCCATTAGGGACTCCCCTAGATCCCAAAACGTCTATTTCCATACCCTTTGGCCACCGCGGATGCGCAGAATGCCGATATTTCAACCCCACACCCAGCCCATCTGATGCCCCTTCACGAATGCTTCACATGGATACCTCATATGACCCCATTGGACCATTAGGGGCTCGCCTAGCTCCAAAACGTCTATTTTCATACTCTTTGGCCACCGCGCATGCGCAGAATGACCCTATTTCAACCCCACACGCAGCCCATCAGATGCCCCTTCACGAAAGCTTCACATTGATACCTCATATGACCCCATTGGACCATTAGTGGCTCCCCTACATCCCAAAACGTCTATTTCCATACCCTTTGGCCACCGCGCATGCGCAGAATGCCGATATTTCAACCCCACGCCCAGCCCATCTGATGCCCCTTCACGAATGCTTCACATGGATACCTCATATGACCCCATTGGACCATTAGGGGCTCCCCTAGCTCCAAAACGTCTATTTTCATACCCTCTGGCCACCGCGCATGCGCAGAATGATCATATTTCAACCCCACACCCAGCCCATCAGATGCCCCTTCACGAACGCTTCACATTGATACCTCATATGACCCCATTGGACCATTAGTGGCTCCCCTACATCTCAAAACGTCTATTTCCATACCCTTTGGCCACCGCGCATGCGCAGAATGCCGATATTTCAACCCCACACCCAGCCCATCAGATGCCCCTTCACGAATGCTTCACTTTGATACCTCACTCGACCCAATCGGACCATTTTATCTAGGGACTACTTTTTCTCCGCGGAAGCTTTTTCCCGCGACCGCATCACCGCCAGGACCGCATCACCGCAGAGGAATACATTCCCTGCAACAATTGGAACTCTCCTGTGTTGGAGGTAGCTTTTTGGTCATTCTGCCGGAACTATAGTGCACTTGACCTCTCCTCCTCAAATCCTCCCCAAATGACCTCTACATCCGGGTGAAATAGACATCAATTTGCTTAATACCTACTACTGACGCAATAATTCATGATTTGTCTTATCCTAGCCTAACTCGTTATTACTGAAGGTTTTCAGCACCTTCGATCTTGGATGTGGTCTACTCCATTAACATGCATGTTTGAAGAAGAGCACATTTAGCCTTGATGGATGTTGTTTTCTCAGGTCAACATCAAAAGACTGCATTTATATAATTGAAAATGGTTATTCTGAAGATTTCTTTTTGGAATATCTAAAAAAACAGTCTGATCATGCCTGTTGAAAACTGCCATCATCCATTCATCATGTTCTGAGTGGCGTGAGTCATATGAAATGCTTCGACTGGGGTGTAGGACGTTCTGGCTTGATACTATATTCACGAAATATATATCTGAACATATATATGGTGTGTAAGAAGTCGAGACAATTGATAGCATACCCACACCCGTACCATCCCCATCCCTACGCTCTTCATCCTCCCATTGTCCCGCAGCCCCCAATAGATTATGGAAATTGGCTCGGAACCGAAATCACCACATGCACTCAAAAACAGTCTCTTAATCACACAGACTTGCATCACCAATATATAAACTTGAATGAACCTGTTAATCGATGTGGGTTTAAAGCGCTTTCTGGTTTAATATTGTCACTCGCCGATTCCTGTGTCTGGGCTGAATCTGGCGTCAGCAAGTTAGTTATTCTCAGTAACTATTCTCTACATTATCTTACCTTTCTTATTTAAAGAGATATTTCTATTCTGCAGTCCTATTTAAACGATCAGCATTCACTCGTTACTACATGATACAATCATGTAACTGCGAAGAAGAATTGCTGGTAACAAAACGACGTCGACCTTCACGTACGAAAACTGTTTCAACCTGAAAATCACCAGTAACCTGTACGGGTAATTACTCTGTGAAATATTGTGAAGATCATATAATTTTCTTTTTTCTGGCCGTTTTCATCTTCTGGGTTTCCTCGCTCTTTTATGAATTTCTGTCTTTCTTCTCTCTATGCATCGTTTGATTGCCCACCTGTGTATTAGTATACGTACTTTATCTTCTTCAGCTATCTTCTTCCGAATGACTAGGGTGACATCCAGAGCTTACTTTAGCCTTCGATTCTCCGTTTGAGAAACGCAGAAATACGGCGCATCTTCTGGCCTTGCATTAAACCGACCAAATAAAGCTATCATTGAATATCACAGACAAAACAGACAAAGATCTGACAAAACTGCTTATATCTCTCTTTTATACCGGTATATATATTGATGCAGTTGGTGTGTGTTTAATCGCAGATGAGTCAGTAACATCGGATGTCGTATTCTCGTGTCTGAATGTGGGGTACCGAGGGAAGCTTTCCTGTGAAGTCATATGATAACGGAGATCCAACATGACGGCCGAGCTGTCGCGATGTCTGTGATCCTGTAAGATTTTGCTACGGAATAACATCTAGGGCCGAGCGATCGACGGATTCCATAAAACATTTGTGTCTACAACATTACTCTCTACATCGGCTATGTTAAAACACACAGAGGCTTCACTATACGCAGCGATAACCTCACAATATTTCTCTATAACGACCGGTATTGTTGTTGTAGACCGTGGCAACCATGACGCTCAAATCTACCTACTACGCAGTGACGAAGGGTAAAGTATGTGGCATTTTCTTCACTTGGGATCGGCGTAGAGGAGCTGTCTCGTGTATAAGTAACGGTAGTCAACAAAAATGCACGCCGCACGAGGAAGCCAAAGATGCTATGATTTCGGCAGGACTAATTGATTTTGATATATTTCCAGGCAATAATGACCAGCCGATACCGCACTCAGTATGGGGAAAACCGGTGGGCAGTGACAAATCTGATTGCATCAGTTCCCACAACTGCCTCCGCCACCAACTGTGTTATGTCTAGTTTAAAATAAGGTTGAGGACAAGTCGATGAACCGTTGTGATTACATTATGTCTGTACAAAGTTACCTGCATATGAACTATCGAAATATCTAAGCACCAGCAGGAAATTTAAATGTGAAAAATTCAGTGGATGTGATACTAGCCTTGAAGCACTCTTAACTGCCGCCACTGAATTTCTTATCAGTGACTTGCATTTATAGGTAAACCGCACTAAATCAAACTCAATCGAGGGAGAACCATCTGATTTACACCAAGCCCATCATCCCAGTCTTGGTATACTCGGGGCTATTTAAAATCTTGCAGAATTCTGCAAGACTATCGCCAGTGATGTACATGAGATCAAAACATCGCAGTCAGACTTACGCTGCTCTGTAAATACACTGATGCTGGATATACCCAAACTAATCAACAACCATGCTTCCATGCTTATCGACGAATGCCTTCAAAGCATTGAGAAGAAAATACCGAAACCTCTAGGTGAAACCCACATCACATGTAGTGGGGTTCCATGTATCCAACATCTGAAGAAGTTGACTCAAAGCTCCTCGGCAAGCCTGGAAACCCACCTGCATGAGCAAATAGCATCTGCAGTAACCAGCCTGAAGGCTAAATATGATGAGAACAAACAGCTTCTCACTGAACTTCACCAAAACCTCTCCGTACTTAAACAGACCGAGGGTAAGGAATTTACATTCCCGGAAAAAACACTGAGAAATTACATGCTCAGGTTGCATCATGTATTGTATCCACCCCTTCAAAATTCACTCCCCTCTCACAGCCAACTGTGACTCCAGAACAACCCGATGAAAAAGAAACTCGGGACAGCCAGTGTATGACTTCAACAGTGCAAAACAGCTGCCCATCCGACTGTGTGATAATTGATCTTTCTGCATCAGCAAAAGTTGTGAAACTGTGCAGTAGTAGTAGCAGTAGCCACAAGGTTATTATTGCCAGCAGTTCAATAACCAAAAATATCAGACCGCTGCTGATCAGTGGCAGTGTAGACTCACCTGTTATCTCTGGTCTTACACCTGAGATTGATGACATTGCTTCCTCCCTGGTGGCCTGGTCGATGGCGATACAGTAAGAGTTATCTAGGTTTGAGGAAGGGTTGATCGGGTTTTATGACCTGCCTGTGAAATTTCAACCCTGAGCCGCGCAGCGGCGAACCCAATCAACCCTTCCTCAAACATAGATAACGATTTTGTCACCAAATAATGGATTCGTTCTCATATCAGTCGTATATTCTCGAATTGAAAGACAATCATCATTGGAAGAAAGCTGAAAAATCCCAGGCCGAGTTCGAGAGATGTTTTTGTTGACATTTTCGCGATCTGTAGCAGATGAATTTCCGTGGCCTCGTTTTGATCGGTAGTCAAGGGCAACAGGTTACAACCTATTTCAAACCCGTGTGTGGATTATTTCAAATCCGTTTGTCGTGATATAGCTATTGCAAGCCGTGTAATCGACCAATGAGCGAATGAATTGATACGAGGTTCGGTGACAATGAGTCTGTTCAGGTTTGTGTAGACAAATATGTGGAGCAGATTGATTGTCTGACAATCTGGCGATGCTGGGTCGACATCGGGCCTTACAGACTAGTCTTTTGTGTTAAATGCCGTCATTTACATCTGACGACGATACAGCTCACCAATCTCCAATGTACGAGTTGTCACAGCGAAACAGCCCACCAATTACCAGTATACGAGTTGTCAGAGCATTTCCATCATAGCTCTCTAGATTTGTATCTAATACCGCTTATGCCGGTGCTAGGGGCCGTGTGGTCATATCATCCAAGTTGCCACTTCAACAGGTACAACAAAAGCGTACCTGAGATACAACACATATCATGAACCGTTAGATTCTTGGTATGTGCTTTAGAATAGGTTAACCAGAAGACTATTCTGTGAAGTCATGTGACGCAGTCAGTATGTCGGCACCTCTTCCCACTTCCCTTATATGTGTTGTAATTTTTACCTGTATATGGCGAGATTCTGCTGGTGGACGTTTCGTCCCCGAGGCCCGCCCCCTGTACAGACCTTTTGGTCTGTGATATATGTTGGCATTTGTGGGAAGTTGATGCTGGGTCGACATCGGGCCTTACAGACTAGTCTTTTGTGTTAATTGCCGTCATTTACATCTGACGACGATACAGCTCACCAATTCCAATGTACGAGTTGTCACAGCGAAACAGCTCACCAATTACCAGTATACGAGTTGTCAGAGCATTTCCATCATAGCTCTCTAGATTTGTATCTAATACCGCTTATGCCGGTGCTAGGGCCGTGTGGTCATATCATCCAAGTTGCCACATGAACAGGTACAATAAAAGCGTACCTGAGATACAGCACATATCACGAATCGTTAGATTCTTGGTATGTGCTTTAGAATAGGTTAACCAGAAGACTATTCTGTGAAGTCATGTGACGCAGTCAGTATGTCGGCGCCTCTTTCCACTTCCCTTATATGTGTTGTAATGTATCTATTCAGGATCCCATTTCCTCATCCCAAAACTGACTCTAGTCCAGTCAATATGTGAAAAAATTGTGCCTTTTTTCATAAAAGCATAAAATTTGACATAGAGGTACATCGTGGCCTGGGGAGCATTTCTGGATATGGAGCCACCGCGAAATTTTCCTATGTAGGTCACAGTGGCCATTTTTTCAAAATGGCCGCCAGAAGCCCATATTATCATCTAAAATCCTGCGCTGGTTTATCTGTTTGGCAATATTTTTGTTGGTTATTTGTCAGAATATTGAGAGAAAATCCCACGACGTACTATTTTCTGGTCGGCCTTCAGGTTTATATTTCTCGGCTCTCTATATTTAGGTCCTTTCATCGGAAGTGTTTTTAGGCCTTTATCACTCACTGATCCGGATTGACCGTTGACCAGTGCAGACGTGCTAGTGCTTTACTCCTCAAATACATGCGTTGTTGTTGTCGCTTAGTATAAGACTGCATGAATGGAGTGAAATTGCTGACCGGTGGAATTATCAAGCAGTTTTATTTGTGTTTTGGAGATTTTTACGTGCTGTGACCCCGATCTTATTTCTGGAGTATTACCTGAACTACTGTGCAGTTGAAATATTTCTGCAGTATGAATCGATATACAGTTCTGGAAAATGTGCTCGGTGGCGAAAGTGAAACTCAAACTGTTATGACGGACACCCAGCCAGTTGCTGTTGTTGAAAGCCGCGAGGCTACAGGTTCATCTAACAGAAAGAGATCGACACCTTGGGACCTAGATATTGGGGTGAGTCCTCTAAAATGAGCTAAACTTGATTTACACAAACAAAACTCATTCTCGAAGCTATCGGTAATATGAAAACTCGTTTGAGAATAGATTGGAAGCACTGGAAAAGAAAATAACGGAACAAGTTCTTCACAGTGTACGGGGTGAAATTGATGAAGTGAAAGGCTCTTTGACTGATAAAATTTCGAAGCTCGGACAAAAACTTGAAAATATTGAACAAACCAGTAATGCCATAACTGACCAGAAACTAGTGTTTATCAATATTGCTGAAAGCCCAAGTGAAGACATTCTGAGCAAAGTAAATGGCATCATTAAAAACGGCCTCAAATTACGATAAGTGGTGATTCAGAAAGCTTTGAGGAGGCCCGATCGCAATGGTAAAGCCGGTGTTGTGCGTGTTACTTGTAGAAGTAAAGAAGATAAAGATTTTATTTTAGAGAGCAAAAAACCTCTGAAGGATTCTAGAAATTTTAAAGATATTTTTATTGCACACGAGAGATCTCCGGCGGAAAACAGGAATGTGGCAAATCTACGAACAATAGTCAATTGTGTTGGCAGGGACCGCTTAGTTGTGAAAGGTGATCGTATTTTATCAATAGGCCACGACCACAGGAATCATGTGATCACTCCGAATAACCAATCTCGAGCTGACAGAGGTAATACATATGCAAATAGCCGCCGCAACGAGAATGAATGGGAGCAAGCCCGTGAAAGCCGTCAATGGCGTTCGCCAGTGGGGTCTCGAAATGGCGATAGATATGCAAATAGCCAACCTGATGACCAGGAACGCAACAGTGATGGTGAAGCCTGTGAACGCCGTCGTCACCGATCACCCTGGAATAGTTCGTCGAATAACAGAACGACCAACTATAGTGGGCCTGGACCGCGTAACACAGATTCTAACAATCGTACTTCTCATTAGGTAAAATGTGGTTTCTGGAATATAAATAACTGGAGTGTGGACAAATTGTCAGAAAGCTATTTTGTAAGGGAACAGTGTCTTATACCCAAGGACATGGACGTTATCGGCATCGCCGAAACTCATTTGACTAATGACCATGAAATCGATCTGCCCGGGTACACTTGGATTGTCAAGTGTATGAATATCAGTCACGTGGTCAACTGTTTATACGTGGCGACTTCAATAGTCGGTGTGCTGACTAGAGAGATTTTATCACCGGAATTGACTCAATACCTGATAGAGACATCATAGACTGGCAAACAAACTCATTCGGTGATCACTTTTGTGAATTTCTACGGAACGCCAATCTTTGCATTTTAAAGGGCAGAGATTGTTTGTCTAATGATTATACAAGTATATCCACTAAAGGAAAGTCAGTTGTCATGGTTGTAGATTACTGTTTAGTGCCATATGATAGTCTCGAATATTTCTCTGAATTCACAGTTCACAGAGTTTTACAGCTGTGCCACGATGTGAATAATTTTAATGATATTAGCTGCACACGTGTTATTCCAGATCACTCTCTATTATGCTGGACACTATCTTGTAATTCGCCAGTCATAAATAGTTCTTCTGAAGCGATGGAAGGAATAGAAAATGAATATGTTAAATTTAACTTCGATAGTAGGAGTTCCGATTTTCTAGGTAGTGTCGATAATATCTTAACGATACAGAAAACTATTGCTCATTTAGAACAGAGTGGGCAATCCCAATTAGATGTAGACAGGGCGTATGACGAATTTATTGATACTGTACAAGAAGAAATGTTGCTTAATGTGGAGAACAGAATTGTAAGAGTTCGTGCAGGCAGAAACAATAAAAAGAGAAGAATAGGAAAGCCCTGATGGACGAATGATTTAACAGTATTATGGAATGATATGTGTATAGCTGAATCGGACTTTCTGCAGGCAAATGGTAACGAAAGGAAAAATAAGAAGGCCGTCTACTGTAGGAAACGTAAGTTATTTGATAAAAACGTACAAAGAACTAAACGAGAATAACAAAGGAAATGTCTTGATAACCTTGAGCAATTCTCTAGTCACGACTAACCAAAATTCTGGAAAGAAATTGGCAAGGTAGGAGCTGGTAATGAAAGGGTTAAGCAAATCCCCATGGAAGTAGTTATTGACGGTGTGATTAATAAGGATAGAGACGTGGTGTTCACTAAATGGGAAGATGATTTTCGTAGTTTGTATCAACAAGGTAATCATTGTTCTTCACATGACAATGCTGTTAATGATGTGGGCCGTACTGGCGAGTCATTTTCAGAAAACTGTAATCAGGACATATCGATAGATGAAGTGTTGAAGGCAATTTCAAGGTGTAAAAGAGGGAAATCCCCAGGTATCGATAATATCCCTATGGAAGCATTGCAAAGTGATACTGCAGTATGGTTTCTTCATCGCATGTGTAACATCTGTTTTTGTAACTGGTATTTTACCAACCATGTGGTCAAGAGGGATAATTCACACTATTTCGAAAAGTTCTACGGATCCTAAGAATCCCCTAAGCTACCGATGTATTACTCTTTCACCGGTCTCATATAAACTGTTTTGCAGTGTTCTTAATGATCATCTGTCTTGTTGGGTCGAATCAGAAGGTCTGCTTGCTGATGAACAAAATGGATTTAGAAAGAATAGGTCTACTGTGGACCACTTGCCATCGGTCGTCAATTTAATAGAGACCAGAAATAAGCTAAAGAAATCTACATTCGCTGCCTTTGTCGACTTCAGCAAAGCATACGATAGAATTGATAGAGAATTGCTATTTGCAAAACTGCAGAATTTTGGTGTTTCCGGTCGTTTCATGACATGTGTGCAATCTATGTACAACGATGTTAAAAGTTGCGTGCGTATTAATGGCAACCATACTGATTGGTTTGATGTAGACTGCGGTGTCAAGCAAGGCTGTGTACTTTCACGTTTACTTTTCAATCTGTTTATCAACGATCTAGCCGAAGAAATCAAATCACTGAACCTTGGTATTGATATTGATAGTAACGAGACACTTAGCCTTATGCTGTATGTTGACGATCTCATCTTGCTAGCCGAAAATGCACATGTTCAACAAGCTACAGTACCGACCAGATTAAAGGTTCGCCTAACGGGCTCATCTAACGGACTAACGCGCTCCAAATTAATGCGCTCAGTGGGAGGCCTAACACGCTCCGAAACGCGCTCGAAAACTCCTAACGTACGTCTAATGGTCTGCTAACGTTCTCTTTATTCTATGTAACGCGCTCGGACAATGGGCAGGTCTAGCAGCTGCCAGACGCGACAGCGGGGGTTGGTAACGTGCTCTTTGTTCAACCTAACGCCCTCGGAGAAATTGACATGCTGGTTACACTAACGTGCACTTTGCTCGACCTAACGCACTCGCGGGACGAATATGACCAGCGAAACCAATGAGGCATACATCTACGTAAACTGGAAGATAGGAAATGATATAATTAATTAGACATCTTCTTTTCAATGGCGATGACAAGCTAATAAATTTGGTTGCATCGACACTAAAAATAATTGCCCCCGAACTAGAATTACTGGTAGTATCCGAAACATCAAGATACATCTCATAATGTCGGGTTTTTCCATATCCGTTCTGCGAGCGCGTTACGTTGGACAAAGGGCACGTTAGTGTAATAGTCACAGTTATCCTAGAGCGTTAGGTTGAACAAAGAGCACGTTAATAACGCATATGGCTTGTCAGGGTGAACTAAAAATAATGTCTCGGGACACAATGTCTATTTTTATATGTTTTTCTTGAGAAAAATATGTCATACCGGAATTGCAAATTAGGAAAAAAATATGCTAGCTAGGTTATTAGATAGTAGCCGGACATTATCGGATATTATTCCCTTTTATGCAAAGCTTATCAGCTACTCGGCCTGCCATTTACACGATGACAGATTACCTTGGTATATTTTCTCAAACCTGATCGCCTCATATCCATGTATCTTGCGCAGGTTTATGAATGAATGATTTTGATCCTCCCTAAAAAGCGATCAGAGTCATAACCAAACCCGTGTGTCGGATGTACTCAGATAATTTTGCAAGATCATTATCATTTGTTTCTGATGATCAGGTAAATAGATGCGGCTCTCATATAATGAGAAGGTTTTCGCCATTTCATATTAATAGTAGCCACAGTTGTTCCTTAGCCAACCCTCCCCCCCAAACACGCACACACACACACACACGATAGGTTTGAAGGGAGTGAATAAGATACTTGTCAATCAAGGTGGACAGATGAAATATAAAGGGGAAAAAGACAGATCGAGAAATTGTCACGATACTAGATCTGACAGCGGGGTTCATTAATGTGCTCTGTGTTAAACATAACGCACTCGGAGAAACTGGCATGCAGGTTACTGAAACGTGCAGTTTATTTGACATAACGCCCTCGCAGAGTGTTGTCAGGCAAATCATTGAGGCATACACCTCCCTGTCCTATAATATAGAAAATGCTAGAATTAATTAGTTCGTTGTCCTCGTTTCAATAAAGATGACAGGCGAATAAATTCGATTGCAGTCAAAACTGAATATAAATCCAGTCGAACTGGAGTTACTGGTAGTATCCGATAAGTGAATATATACCTCATCATGTCGAGCTTGTCTATATATTTGTTCTGCGAGTGTGTTACGTTGGACAAAGGGAAAGTTAGTGTAATCATCACAACACTTATTCGAGGGTGTTAGGCTGAACAAAGAGAAGATTAATAACCTAACTGACTCGACAGAGTGAACGGAAACAATGCCCCAGTACACAAGGACTATTTTCGTATGTTTCGCTTGGGAAAATATGCCGTACATGAGTTGCAAATAAAGCAAAAAATATCCTAGCTAGGTTATTAGATAGGAGCCGGACATTATCGGATATATCCAGAGTTACGCAGTTATGACGAGGACCAAAAAGAGTGTCCGATGAAGCAATGCCGAATATAAAGGAATCGTACAAGCTAAGCTGACAAGTTACCCAATTAGGTGAGAAAAGAAGAAAGGGTTTATTGGTGGAGTTACGCTGGCAAAGAGGGGAAAATTGCTGACAAAGTTACACAGTTACCTTCTCAGAAAAAGACACACTGCGGACAAAATTGTGTTGAAGCCATTTTAGCACCAGAATTGAATTGAAAATAACACAAGTTGGGTTACAATCAACACCGACGTGTGTTGAACTCAACAAGACTTTGTGTTGATATATGAAATTCACAAAATCAGTTAGAACAACACAATTATTTTCTCAGTGCAGGTCTATAAAATTTACGCTGTCAGAAAAAAAGAGAGGCCGACATAGCTCTTACACAGTTACGCTGAGAAAAAGATAAAGGACCTTACGAAGTTACGCATTTACCCTTGAGTGAAATGAAAGCGATGTCTATAGCTGGAGTGAGCAAAAGAGAAAGGATCTGTCGAAGTTAGGCAGTTACGCTGAGCAAAAATTAAAAAAAAATCACTCGCCAATCTGTTTTGCTAGAATTTGAGTTAGACTGATTGAATTTCATCGATATTCGGAAGTAAATTTTGATTGTCAACGAGAATCGATCCCACGGCCCTTCGAATATGTATGTTTTGTTTGTAATGACTTTGTCATAACGTACTATGAATCTAAAAATCAAAACACGGAACTGAAATATCAGGTAAAGGGAGGAATTAATCGATGAAAGTGCATGGGCAAATGCATAGAAACGAAAAGAAAGAAAACTTGGGCGGGGAGTGGAGATGGAAGCGCACCCAGTTCTGCCAGAAAATGAGAACTCGACCTTACTCAACATTATAAATCATTCATGTCATTGAACGCTGAAAAATAAAAGTATATATATTTTCATTCATATATTTTAGTCTAATCATACTGCGTGCTATACTTTAGCTCGACTACATACAAGAGATATCATTCATGGGATGTTTCTTTGTTTATAGAGCTGCTTGAATTTCTCATTAAAAATATCTATGTGAAATTTGGCAACACAATATATCAGCAGCATATAGGTATTCCAATGGGTACTAATTGTGCACTCCTGTTGGCTGACTCGTATCTGTTCTCTTATGAATATGACTATACGCAGGCGCTTTCAAAAACCGATCCATTCAAAGCCCGTTCCTTCTCATTCACCAAACGCTATATAGACGATCTTCTCGCTGTGGATAATCGCTATATAAATGACGCAGTGAAGGATATATATCCACCTTCACTGGATTTGAAGGAAACTACAGATAGCCCTACAGGCACATCTTATTTAGATCTATATCTCTATAAAATGAAGCGGGCATTCTCTCTCGTCGACTTTATGACAAAAGAGATGATTACAATTTCGACATCGTAAACTATCCCTTTCTGGATAGTAATATTCCAGTGGGACCTGCATATGGCGTATACATATCTCGCTTAGTGGCATTTGCTAGATCCTGTGTTAAATGTGATGATTTTAATCAACGTCACAAAACATTGTTGCAGAAACTTATAAAACAGGGCTATTCCACCAAGCGCCTTCACTCAAAGTTTCTCAAATTTGGCGATACATATCGCATGCTGATAGCAAAATACGAACGTAGCGTGCAAGATCTATGGCGCTATGTTTCGTAACTTGTGTCTAATTCCGCTTAACCCGGGGCTAGGGGCCGTATGAACCCATGTACTTCAAGAACCTCATGGTACTCATATGAATAGTCACAATCAAAGCGTGACTGAGATACATCATTCTTTAGATGACGACTTTACAACGAATGTTATGGATTAAGAATACTGATCAGCGATACGGATTTGATATTTTTGGAACATCATGATGTCTTGCCGGCATCATTGAAAACTGTTGACCGCTTCTCTCTTGCAGGAAACAAGCCTATGTTTATGTATACTATGATTGTCTTTGAATTTGGTGCTAATACTGTTATATGGAATATGGAATAGGTCTTTGGATTATGGACGCGGATATTCTCTAATGGACGACGGCTGGATTATGAATGACGGACTAGACGCTTGTAATAGTTATATTAAGTTAGAATGACGGTGAAGGCACGAAGCGTATTATCCACGTTTTTGCAAGGTACTGATTCAACTGAACGAAATGGAATTAATTATAATAGTTCCAGCCTGCTAACTGACATGTGAACCAAGATAAGAAACGATAAAGAATTGTTTGATTCTTCTCGCACTATATCTTTAATCCGACGGGGGAATACATAGACTGCTCTGAATCCAGGGCATTTCCCCCAGTGGACATTTCCCCAAGCGGACATTCCCCCATGGACATTTCCCGCAGTGGGCATTTCCCCCAGTGGACATTTCCTCCAGTGGACATTTCCCCCACCCTATATTTTTAGGTTATTTTGAACATAGTTTTTAAATAATTTGGTGAGAAACACAATTTTTTATATATATTTTTTTTGTATTTTCTATAAAAAGGATATATGGATTTCCACATATGTTTTACGATAAATGAGTCAAATAGTGATAATATATTATACATATACACAGTATATAGCCGTATTATACCGTCTTATAGCACATTTTAAAACAATATATCACACACATGTATTTGTACAATAAGTTTTACGGGAAAGCACATTATATATTATATAGCACATTTTTAAACAATATAATGGATCACAGTGTGATAACATATAATATTCATATACATATTGTATATTTTAACATTTCAAGAAAACATTATATCACATAGTGGTAAAATAAAAGATTTATTTTTAAACAATATTATTTTGTTCTATTTTTTACCACAGTTTTCACTTCAGTTCAGTTTTATGCTCATCAAATGGCTTCATGACATCGACCTACGAGCGAGTGAGTGAGTGAGTGAATAGACCTACGAACAGTTAATGTTAATGTTAATGTTACGCTATATACCATGTATAGATCTTTTATATTGTTTTAAAATGTGCTATAAGACTGTGTAATACTGATATAAACTGTGTATATGTATAATATCTTATCACTTTGTGACTCATTTATCGTAAAACATATGTGGAAATCCTAATATCCTTATATATAGGAAAAAATTGTATTATTACCAAATTATTTAAAAACCATGTTCAAAATAACCTAAAAATATAGGGTGGAAATCACTGAAAAGCATTTCATGCCACTGGAAAATGTCATGAAATACGGGGGAAATGTCCACTGGGGGAAATGTCCGTACACCGACTGCCCTGAGATATCTTTATCCTTGCTGAAGTTTGAAGGAGATTAGACTTAGAGATTAGCTTTGTGCATGTTCCAACGTAAATTTAGCTCATTGCATTGAGTTCACTTGGAACATCAACTAAATCTGATTTGCATACTACATGTATGCCTGAATATCATATTTACATTTCAAACTCTAGTATCTCTGAAACTGCGTGGAATATCTACATAGGATAAGCAGAATCTTACTGAGAATCATGAGCAAATTTTTTCTCTCTTGAAAGTGACCCCAGTTACCGTTTTCTATTGCTCTATTAATGACAGAAAGTGACTAAAATCAGCAAAAACAGCGTGAATGTCGAGCTGGATATGTTAAAACGTAAGTAGTATACAACATGCAAGATGGCGCAAATTAAACCCGGATGTAGAGGTCATAGAGGTCATTTGTGAATATTGGGGGTCAATTGAGTGAATGTCGCTTGACTGCGCATGCGCAGAATTTGTGGTGACGTCATAAGTGTGTGATGTGCGCATGCGTTGAGGGTTTTTGTGGGAGGTGGGTTAAGATGGCGGCGGGTTTTTGTGTCGTGTGGGAGGTGGGACAAGATGGCGGCCGGTTTTTGTGTCGTGTGGTGGGAGGTGGGACAAGATGGCGGCCGGTTTTTATGTCGTGTGGTGGGAGGTGGGTTAAGATGGCGGCCGGTTTTTGTGTCGTGTGGGAGGTGGGACAAGATGGCGGTCTGTTTTTATGTGTGTGGTGGGAGGTGGGACAAGATGGCGGCCTGTTTTTATGTCGTGTGGTGGGAGGTGGGTTAAGATGGCGGCCCGTTTTAGTGTCGTGTGGGAGGTGATCCGGTTTTTGTGTCGTGTGGTGGGAGGTGGGACAAGATGGCGGCCGGTTTTTATGTCGTGTGGTGGGAGGTGGGTTAAGATGGCGGCCGGTTTTTGTGTCGTGTGGGAGGTGGGTTAAGATGGCGGTCAATTGGGACAAGATGGCGGCTGTGGGTGGTGGGACAAAATGGCGGCTGTGGGTGGTGCGACAAAATGGCGGCTGTGGGTGGTGGGACAAAATGGCGGCTGTGGGTGGTGGGACAAAATGGCGGCGTGTGGGTGGTGGGACAAAATGGCGGCTGTGGGTGGTGGGACAAAATGGCGGCTGTGGGTGGTGGGACAAAATGGCGGATGTGGGTGAGCCAATCAGAAGCGAGTATTTTGACCTCGTCTGCCTGTATGGAATGCATGTACTGACTTGGTTCTGGGTTTTTTCCATCACGGTTGTGCGCAGGTGTATGACGTCACTTTCGGTCTGCGTGTATCGGGCGTGACCTGGGACTATGGGATGCATGTACTCACTTGGTTCTGGGTATTTGTCATCACGGGGAGGTCACGTGATCAGTTCAAGGTCATATCTATTTTTTTCCATCACGGTTGTGCGCAGGTGTATGACGTCACTTCCGGTCTGCGTGAATCGGGCGTGACCTGGAAAAAGGATTGATCTGTAATCTGTGTTGTTGTTGTTGCTCCCTTTTTTTTGGACTAACCCATCAGAATAGTACGTATCACGGACTACACCCGTAGAGCTACATCTGGTCTATAAAACATGCCCCTCTGGATCCCACACCTTCATTTCTACAGAGCCATGGCGGAGATCCAGCCCCATGCGACTCGCATTTTACAGTATGCCACCGTGGTGAATTCATTCACGGGTTACCGAGCAGTGGTCCGGTCCATGTTTGCAGATCGCGACGACAACGAGGGACGACGCCAGATCCTGAACGAGTTCACAGAAGCGGTCCTCCACAGAGTGCACTCGATGGAGA